>JBBPMR010000668.1:0-16410 GCA_038090415.1 Rossbeevera mucosa | reverse complement strand
CACACGCACACGCACACGCACACGCACACGGGGAAGTCGGAGAATTGGGGGTGGTGTTTACAGGGATGGCGGAGAACGCCAAGCTTGCGGTTCGAGGGGATCGGTGCTGTCACTTGAACATTGAACGGGAATGTTGGGTGTCAACGCACACACAATACATACACCCTCTACCTCCCCGCCGTCAGCGTCAAGGATGCGAGCGTGCCAATCTCAATTGTCAACTTGTCCTTATCGCCGTGAGGGTGACATGTAGGTGAGTGTACGTGTACTGTACTCGAGGCGCGCACCCTGACGAAGCCATGATGCATTTAAAGTTGTGATAAGGGTGACGACGTTGTGGAGTGGTACGGTCGGGGCAGGCCCAGTGAGACTTTGTCCTTCAAGATGCTCCCTCAAGGCGGTAGCCAAGAGGACGAGTTCGGCATCAATACTCACTGACGGGTCCAACTTATCAATCAGATCCTAGATAATATCCGAAATATCCCATAAACATATGTATATACCAGTCGCGGAGATCACTATGTTCCGTAGCTCTAGGCCGGCATCGGCAATTTAATCGTAATGACCCTCACACTCCGTGCCCCGCCCACCCGCTAAATGCATGTGGCGCTCCCGCTTGTTGTTGATTCAAGAAAGGAGGGGCTCCAGTCATACCCTGAGAAGAATATCCAACCTGCCTAATCTGCATGGCCGTGAATGGGTTCATCGTGCCAGGTGCTACCTGCACTGGAGCACCGGCCTGCACATACGAATTCTGCACCAGCCCAGTCACAGCGGGGGCTGGTGTTGAGAAGAATGGTGTGGGCTGGAAAGAGGGAGTGGACATCGGTGATGGGACATACGGAGCGGATGCTGGGCGCGACAACGTTACCGCTGGAAGCGTCATGACTGATCGCGTAGAGGGCGTCGGGGGCATGGACGTCGACGAAAATGGATTCGAGTTCGTGAAGAATGGAGTGCCATTCCCTGGAGACGATGGGAATGATACATGGTTAAATGGATTCAACATGCCAGGATGTATCCCGGGACTGGGCAAGGACCCGGTAGGCACAAAATGAAACTGTGGCTCGGGCGTGGCTACAGATATCGGGCTAGCAGCGAGTGGCCCGGTCATACTAGACTGGCCAAGGGATAGATTCGAGAATGGGTTCGGGGCGCCGCCAAGCCGTTGGACCAGGACCTGCGGTTGGGCAGGCAGAGATGGCATTGAGGCCATCGTACTATACTGGAGCGGAAGCGAGGAATGTTGGGAAGGTCCTTGCAATGAAATGAGATCCTCCCATACGGGTTTCTCCACGGAAGGTTGTGTCACTGCGGGAGGTCTTAGCGAGGATGCTGCAACTAGTTTGTCGGAAGTGTTCAGCGGAGGGAGAGGCTGCGAGGTAGAACGCGTGGGAGGTTTTTGAAACTTGAAACTTGGCGGCATGTTTTCTGGTGTTTTCGGTGGTGGGGGAGGACCGGGGGACGTGTTTCGGCCGATTTGTAGCGCATCCGTTAGTGGAGTTGAACGAGACCGGAAAGCCGAGGATGCTGCACGAGAGTCACCCACGGCAGGCTGGAAAGTAGGATGAGACTTTCGGTCCATGAACCGCCTGAATTGATATTTCGCTAGTAGTTTTATAAGCGAACTGAATGAAGAGAAGCGTTTTTTTTGCATACACCGTATAAACTTCTCAAGCTCCGAGTCACGCTCTGAGCCCACCATATTCGTGGGTGGAGGGTGGCGGGCCTCATTGGGGTTGTACAGCGCGTTCGACTTGATGTTCCCATTCTCTTTCATGACCTTGAGAGAGACGAGATTAGATTAAGTGTTTTCGTCCAATAAGGGTAATGGCTGACTTCGACCTGTTCCTTGGTCCACTCATCTAAGCTAACGCTCTTACTGTGCAGTATCAGGTGTCAAACGGAAGAATCAGCATGCATGAGTAAGCTGACATACACTTTAGTTATGTGCGTTCCAATTTTGCGATGGATGCTGGCACAATTCACACTGTACAGCTGTCAGTGTTTGAAGTAACACCGCCGCAGCTGCGCACCAGATAAAAATGCCTATATTATGAGAAGCCCATCTTGGTGCGCGCGCTTTGCAGTCTGCACAGGTATCTGGGAGAAAATGGAAAATGTGGCGTTAGATTCATTTGCCAGTTCTGCGCCGGTGCATGCTCAGGCTGTCCGTCCAACAGCACCTGGAAGGACTGATACTTGCCATTTCCTGGTTTCAAGACGAGCTCCATGAGGATGCGGTGGTTGCGCTCGGCCACCATTTTGCTGACGCCCGTCGACATGGTCGCTTGTTGGAAAGTTTCAACCGAGGCAAGTACGTTACTAGAAGCGCTGGGCGCGGTGGCAGCGCAGTCGGAAGGAGCAAATATGTGTTACATAATCAACCAAGATCGACCGACCCGTAGGAGGTCGGAATGCGATAGCAGAGTAGTAAAGTTCCCCGTGGGCTTTAAGCTTTCGGAGACGGTAGGCTTCTTGGTTTTCGTCGAGCACACCGCGAGGTTGTTTACGTCGCTCCGTGAAACAAGAAGACGCTTTTCGCATGTCCACGTTAGGGACGTCCCAGGGTCGCGAAACGTCGTCCTCGACGACCCCCGACCTGAGCGACGAGCGACAGCAACGTGCCCTCGAGCAATTTCAGAGATTCTCTTTTTCTTCAGACACGGCTTTTCAGGTATATCGCTCGCGCTCTCATCCAGTTTAATCTCACCGCTTGCAGGACGGCCTTTCCGCGATTCTCGCGCATGAATCGATAAACGAGCTGTCTGACGATGAGCAATCTGTGCTTATTCTGAAGACAAAGGTCTTTTACTTCAACACGTGCGCGATTGATTTCGCTTTAGAAGCAGACTGGCTTATCGAGCGCTGGGTTAGCGTTGCAGGTCATAATATCACACTCGAAGAGGTCCAGGCTGGTCACACCACAGCAGACGCGAATCACGTCCCTGCCAAGAGCGGAAATGAATGCAATCAAACACGCACGCTTACCTTCGCCGAGCTAAAGAATCTGATCGAGCAGGGAAAGACTGGAGACATCCCTAATAACAAAATCATTCCGGATACATTAAGCGTAAGTCGAGTTCGCAAATCGCACGCCGTCACCCTTTTCCAACATGTCAGACCACTGCAGGACGGCGTTCCGAGCCAGTCGACCACACCGTTGAGGAAGAAGCCATGGGAAGCGGCAAGTTAATAGTGATATGTACACACGCTAGATCGTTCCTTGGTTATTCATCCCTCATGCGCGAAATTACGAAAACTCATCTGTTACATTGTAACCCTATTCATTCCAACGCATTGCATGAGTGAGAAGGCGTTTTCACGCTTTTCATTAATAAGCGACTATCCGAGACGAAGCATCATTGATCCTCAAGGGCTGATGCTGATGCTGAACGGTGCGCGAGTTGGTCGCCGACCTGTCACTAGTTATTTTGGATAACTTCTGGCTCCCTTCCCTGCGTTTGCGCCGTATGTTTATGCTTATCCTTTGCACCAGCGGAGAGAGGGTACGAACGTGGCGCGCACTGAAATCTCGGGGAACTTGATATCGACATGCGTGGGTTTCGTGCGCGGTGGTCGAGTGTCCGCCCCTGGTCCAAGAGCCTTATCAAGGTCAGGACTCGTCAAGCCTGGCGTCGGTGAGTCACCGGTGCTGAAATGACGTTCAATGACTCAAGTGGGGCAGTGCTTATGAACGTTCCTGAAGCATGCACTCTGTCGCAGGAGGCCATAATTGCTAGGTTCAAAGAAGGCTTGAAACTCCGAAATCCCTGTCGCAGAAATCCCTGCGTTAGGGTATACTATGATCTGCAAACAGCCCAAAGAAATACAAATCCGCGATGGCACTACATACAGCAAAATATTCCAATGTCCCAGTACACACAGCATCCCGAATCAACCGTGGTATCAAGAGTCCAAGAATGGGTCGCAACCGCCTCGCCTCGCCTACTTCTCCCCAAGCCGTTCCGACACCCATTGAGCCGTCGTCAGATTCTTATCAATATGGTAACCCTCCTGTTTGCGCAGCGCCAATATGCCCTCCGTGACCCAACTGTGAGAGTTCCACGCGGGGTTCCCATGCACGATAGGGATCGCAGCGAGAGTTGCATGTAGCTGGTGGAGCCTCTCGGAGTCCACCGATCCTACAGACGCCTTGCCCACGTATCCGTTCTCCCCCTCCTTGAGCGTGACCGACTGTGGGGCATCCATGCTGTAGTCTGCGGTCGATCCCACGATCTGGTAGACGAGTGAGTGGCCAGTGGATGCCGAGAACACGACAGCGATGGCCCATTTTGTTTTCGGGGATGATGGCTGCTTGAAGGAGATAACGGAGAGCTCGTAGAAGGGAGGCATGGCGATGATGGATGAGTGGTCAAGTGATGTGTGGAATGAGGTGGACAACGTCAAGGTCTGTGATGCAGCGGAGGCAATACAGCAACTAGTTGGAGGGGAAGTATGGGGAGACGGGGAAGACTGGGAGCCTTTTTCTACTGTGCGGCGAGAGTGATATGTAATGCAGGAAGCACATTAGACCATGCGGACAACCCCTTCGAGGATGAACATACCTGCATCACTGTGCTACATATCCATAACCATACATGGCATACTCAATCTAACCAGAAAAGTCCAAATTGTTGTTTTTGTTTTGTTTTTTTTCTTGTTTTTTTCTTGTTTGATTAAGGAAGAGGTAAGTGCTGAGTGCGCGGACGCAGCAGAGCAATAGCTTTACCAAACCAAACCCTTTGAATTAGAGCCCGTCTGGCCACTGACCCCCTTGGGTCCGAATGTGGCGCCGTGCGGGTCCATCTCGACTCTAGGGTTCAGTCTAGCTCAACAAGGCCTGATTACCCTTCCTTTCGGTCTCAGCTCCACCTCGCGGATCAGCCTATATTCCCGTGCATTCGCGGCGGGTGATCTTCCACTCGTCCATACTCGAAAGTGGCGCCTTGGTAGTGGAACGCGTGCATCCTGCTCGAACGTGGAAGCGTGTGGATTCCAATATTAATAGACAGTGAGACATACAAATATTGATCGAAATCGGAGTGGCACCGCAGGGGTCCAGATTCCAGAACGCAATACAACCTTGCATCTCTCGACTCTGATCGATAGCCTCTTGTGCGAATCGAGATCGCAGGACGTGCGGCCTTCCTGCGGCGTCCAAGTGGCAGCAGCGGACGCAATTTAGAAGGTTAAAACTCCAGTGTCTAGCTTGAAAAAGCAAAATTGTGTTCCGCCCTAGTTTGCTGATATATGACTACGCTTACTTTAATCGAATGCCCCTTGAGAGGGCAGCCGAGAGTTGTGGTAGTTCCCATGTAGTCCTGGCGTGGGTATGTACACTTTTGTAGTCTTCCCAGGGATCGATTAGTACCGTCACCACGAGAAAATGGGCTTATAACTCTTTAATCTTAATCTCACAAGCATGTCAGATTCAGCTTCTCAGCTCGCAAGGTATCTCCCTTTCTCACCCCCTCTCTCTCGCTCCCACTCACATCGCTCCAGGGAGGCAAATAGTTTACATCAGGGCTTGAAAGAACTGCTCAAGACACACAATCCTTGGGACAAGGACGTCGATTTTAGCCGCAAGAAGTGAGCACCCCTGCACTCTCCGGCCATCGTGCTGTTCATTCACTTCACAAAGCCTGCGTCGCCAATATTTACGATTGCTGCTCGTAGAACCCTATGCGCGCGAGTCCAAGGACGCCGAGACCCATCTATGGATGCAGACTTCCTATCAGTTCATCTCCCACTATAAGCAGAGCCTTGCAACGCTCGAACGGACGTTGCAGTCCGCACCTCGTCACCAGCCACGACAAGGCGGACACGGTCCTGTCGAATATCGCAAACTCATGCAGCGCTTCCGGCAGTTCCTCTCAGACGAAGAAAAGTTTTGGACTCAATTCGTGGTCCGTTATCAACGATCCTTTGCCTTACGTGAAGCCCAGCCCGTCTTGGTTGCCTTAAACATCCTCGCTCCATCCGACGATGCCCACCTTCCCAGTCTCCCTGATTCCACCGACAGGAACGGTGCTTCTAATCAGAATCACGGGCGTAACAATTTTTCTTTTCCCACTGAAGAAAGCACACCCGCTCCGGATCCTGTCAAACATGACAGCAGACTCGCAATCCTGAGCAAGGCCATCGTCTGTCTCGGTGACATCGCTCGATATCGAGAACTTTATAACGAGTCCGGCGGTCGTCCCAAGGCTGGCCATGAGGATGGCTTGGTGCCAGCCAAGCGGGGTGGCCGCGGTGGTAGGAGAGGCGGTGTACCTGGCTTTGACTCCATCCCGCGGGCCCGGAATTATGACAAGGCCATCCAATGCTACGAGCAAGCTCGTCTTCTTGTCCCATACGAAGGGAATTCATCACATCAACTCGCCATTCTCGCATTCTACCAAGGTGACATGTTCACCTCCCTATTTCATTATTATAGAGCGCTCTGCGTCCGTCAGCCATACGACACCGCATCAGAAAATGTCAAGAAAATTCTTGGCAAAGCGCTCGACCAGCACCTCAAAAAGATAAAGGCCGGTCCCCAGACCACGATTTCAGAGTCAGGAGAAATGCCCCCTCGGTTGAGAGTGGAACAACTCAAGGAAAACATTGTTCTTTTACATGCTTTATGGCAACTAGGTTCAAATAAGTCAGTACATCATCTGTCGCACTCCTCACACTTCTCCCCGTTGACATGCAATGGCTCTTACTAGGATTAAACTGAATCCTGTCGCACACGCGGAGAGTGTAGCAAAGGACTTCCAGAGCCTAGTGTCTGAACGTATTCTGCCGATAGAAACCGTGTCCAAAGTCGTCGTCCTTTCGCAGGGAGCCCTCTGGAAATATCGCATGATCCGCGATGCCTCACCGCCTTCAAACAGGAGGTCGCATGGATCTACCGATTCATCAGTTACCGAATCGCAGATCTTGACGCATGTCATTGCAATTCATCGTGCCCTTCTTGAGATCGGCGCCGCTGAACTTGCTGTACCCCCTGAAGATGCCGCAGAGAATGATCTTGCACAGCGTATCACGGCGCCATTTAGACGTACTTTGCCTGCCCTGCGCGTCGCCAGCAAGTGGCTTGTAGCCAACATCAAATATCTCTTACACGCTGCACAATGCTTCACCGGGGAACAGCTGGGCCCTATTGGGAAAGGGTCCCTAAGAATTTCCGTCGAGGGGTTGCCTCTATTTTGGGTTAAATTTGCCCAGTTTTACAGTGCATTGAATTGTATATTTCCGTCAGCGAGGTTGCCCTCCCTGACAACTCCTTTGGACGAAGATATCGATTTGAAAGGTTTCCTTCCATTACGAGATCTTCTTGTTGACGGAAGCGTGTGTGCAGTTCCTGGAAACGAGACAGAGGGTCAAAGGAATGGAACATCACCCCGTGGCCGGGAGAAGGTCCACCCAAACGAAGAACAATTGATGAGGATCTGGGACTTGCTCACGGACGCCAAGTCCCTTGCTGAACTTGAGGTGACTATTCGACTATTCTTGGGTGTCGCACCCCGAGCTGATACGCCTCATCAACAGAGCTGTCCTGTCCATCTGGATGGTAATATTTTCACTTTCGAAAATAGTGACCTGCCCCTTCCGTCCGTTGATGTGCCCGAGCCAGCCCCTCGAGTCTCCGATCAGATTTTCCCCTATGCTCCACAGGACGCTTCTCGGCAAGTCCAGGAGCTTGAAGAGGATGCAATGACAGACACGACCCGAACAGACGACGACCCAGTGGGGGATGCCTTTCGAGAAGCACTGGATGCTCACGGGTCGGTGGATGACGACGAAGACCAAGATGATGTGATTCTTTGGAACCCCAGGTTCGCGCTTTGGCTCCCTGGATCTACCAGAGGCTGACTATTGTATTAGACCACTCGGTTCGCCGCCGGCCGCAGTGCCTGCTGCTCTCCCCGCCACTCCGATCCTGCGGAATACCATCAGGTTGAACGACTCGCCCGTAGTGACCAAGACGCCTAGTACGGCAACTTCCGGGCGTACGGCACCCAGGTCGCCAATGGTTGTTCCCGGTACCACTGCCCAAGACTTATTGAATAACGTTTTGGGAGCCAAAAGAACTGCTGTCGACACTTCTCGCCCGTCGGGTCTCCCGACATCGACTGCCGTCCAACCTCAGTTTCTTTTTGGTCTTGGCCCGAATGCGTCCTCTTCAATCTGGTCGACTTCACTAGACGAGGGTCCTTCTCCGTTGAATTCGCCGTCGATGGGTCTGCGAGGTGATGTCAGTGTGAATCAGACGTTCCCTTCGCCAGGTTTGCAGCATGCATGGTCGCCGCAATTTGAATCTACTCAGGCAGGTCGACATGTAGCTCCACAGTCACCACGTCAATTTCAGCCATCGCAATCTTTCTCCTCCGTTGGTTCAGGGCATCACCAGTCAATTTCTTTGTCACTGAGCGGGTCGCAGCACGTTCCACAGCCTCCATTACCGACATCGTACCCTTCATCCGGTCAAATGACCCACTTCACAGACCATCGGCAGTCTCCATGGCAAAACTCAGATAATATTCCTTTCATTGATCCCGCTATTGTATCCGCGGTGACCCCTGGTCAGCCGACAACGCAGTACGGGTTGCCGACTTCGTACCCCGGTTTCTTAAACGATACACAGCAGTATAAACGACCCGGTCAACATGGGAGGAGTCCATCCAGCTCTCGTCCCTGGGGGATCCATAGTTGATACCAGCTCTGTTCTCGTTCATCAAGAATCATCGCGCGCTGATATGGCTGCGACTATCGGATGGCTTGACGTGTCAAATCATGTTTTGCCATTCCTTTCTAGCTCTGGAGGCATGTCGTGAGCCATCGTGCGCTCGATCAAGCGACCCCCAACTGGTTAGAAGTGGATTCGACGTACTCCGACCAGATGATATCTCCGCTCATGCGATTCAACTCAATAGAAATTGATCGCCGTTTCCTCGGAATACTTTCGCTATTTCTGTTATTTTGTCTTTTGGCCGCTAATAACATCTTTTCCCGTTTTTTCTTCTTCCTGTTTTTCGAAAGCGGGACTTATTATGTATAAGCCTCGCATCTTCGTTTGAAACTTGCCATGAGAGGCATTTAAGGAAAAGAAGGAAGATCCCACTTGTTAGTTAATTGTCTCGCTTTCTCTATCGTGCTTCTCTCTCGTGAATTTCCGTTACTCTTTGTTTCACTTCATCTTTTTTTCCCGAGATATGCGCGGAAATTCGTGTAACTCGTTATACTCTCGAATGCAAATGACGTTTCTTTCGATGAAGATGTTCACATGCGATCCGCGTTTGTCGATATTAACACTTTAAATACACACGCAACGGTTTGACTTGGGCCGACGCCAGTTATGACACCGTGCTTACCGGGCCCATTTTCTAATCGAGACCGGAAACCCAGCGTTTGAATATCGATTTGATGGCTCGCCGGAGCGTGGGGATCGGTCGTGGACGTTTCAGATCAAGCCCCTCGGTCGAGGGGCAGGGAGGATGTAGGCTGTGAGCATTCTCAACATTCAATCAATCCATCATGTTCGTTCCCAAGTTCCAACCAACACTAATCACTCGGATCATCCTAGTCAAGAGCTCACCCTGACTTGTTTCGTTTGAATACCCGAGGGGCGGTGCCACCACATACTGGCCGCGTACGTCCACCATACATACGTTGACGGGCGCGGCGGCCCATCAACGAACGGTTCGCATGTCTACCCAGCCTTGTACGCGGGAGACGGACGGGACGTGTACCTCCCTTGAATTGGACGACAGGGTCGGCTGCGTGCATTGGGTGCTCCACGGCACCTGTCGTGTACACCCGTGCATTGACGTTTAAACGGCTGATCACGAGGCGAATAATTGTCTAGTTCCTGGACGGGCGTCCATAACACATTGAATTTCTTAAGCTCCGAGAAACCAAAAGAAAAGAGGACGACAAAAAGGGATTGATGAATGGCGCACGAGGGCAAAAGGAGGAAGGGTATGCAACGAAGGTAAATATCCAACGTCGTCGAATTTCCATTGGAGTCTTCTCTATTTGGCTAAATTGAACACCGTGTTCTTATCCATTCGCGACTAGGGGGGTTGGTGAAGGTACTATCGATTAGGTGGCGTCTACGGACAGAATTTGTCCCCGGGTTCACCGAGAGCGCGCCAGGCGACCCTACGGTCTACAGCTTTTCGCCGCGACCTATGACAGTTACCTGTAATTCCGAATCAATAATGCTGCCGTTAATAACACCATCAGGGGCTTAGGAGGGTAATAGTCCTCTCCATTGAAAAAGGCACAAGTCATCTGACCTTGAATCCGATGCTTCGAAGTTTTTCAGCGTCGAGCAAGATACGGCCGTCAAAGACGAAAGCTGGTTTCTTCATGTTGATATAGACCTCATGCCAATTGATATCTCGGAACTCTTTCCACTCGGTGGCGATGACGACAGCTTCAGATTGCTTGCATGCTTCAAAAGCAGAGCTGAATATTTTCACACGTTTTTGCACTGTGAGTGGGAACATTATCGCTGAGCGGGTGAAGGAACATGGATGGATCGGATAGGTACGTACGAGTGGCAAGGGGGATTGCCGGACACGCCTCGGTGAGGTCTTGCCAGATCTGCTGTTCCTGGACTTTTGGATCGTAGATATTTACGAAGGCATTTTCCGCTTGGAAGTCCCGGATAAGGGAAATGGCCGCCGACTCGCGCGTATCCCCTGTGTCGGCTTTGAAAGCGAAGCCAAGAACGGCGATATGCTATGAGAAGGCGTGAACCCAAAGACGTAAGTCCCAAGTTATAGAAACAAATAAACATCGCAAGGGAAATAAAGTCAGTCCAAAACTTACCTTGCCCGTAATGGTGTTGAAAAGCGTGTCTACGACCTTCTTCGAAAACCTCGACTTCTGATACTCATTCATGAGTACAACCTGCCTCCAGTAGTTGGCGACTTCAGGAAGGTGCAAACTTTCACTGAGGTACACCAAATTCAAGATGTCTTTTTGGAAGCACGAGCCGCCAAAGCCGACGGAAGCGCGCAAGAATTTTGGGCCGACACGGCTGTCCTTGCCAACGGCGGACGCCACTTCATCAATGCTAGCGCCGGTAGCCTCACAGATGGCCGACAGAGCGTTGATAGAGGAAATACGCTGGGCTAGCATGGCATTTGCCGCTAACTTGGAAAGCTCAGAGGACCATAAACCCACGGTAATGATATTTTTTCTCCTGCAATAGAACGTCAGCTATCGGTTGTGCGCGATAGCAGACGAAGAATACTGACGGAACCCAGTTCGCATAAACGTCGCAGAGCGCATTCGATGCCGCCCTACCCTCTGGTGTTTCAAGGGAGCCGATAAGGACCCGATCTGGCGCGAAGAGATCACTGATAGCAGTTCCCTCCGCAAGGAACTCCGGGTTTGATAAGATGTCAAATCGACAATTTGGCTGTGAATTGGCTTCTAGAATCGTGCGCATGGACTCGGCTGTGCGGCATGGCACCGTCGACTTCTCGACCACGATCTTACTCGACTGGGCGACCGAGGCGATGCGACGAGTAGCAAGTTCGACATAACTATACAAGGAAAGATGTTAGATACGGAATTGGGAAAGTCGGAAAATCGAACTTGAGATCTGCAGCGAAACCAGCACCGACACCGCTTTTTTTGGTGGGGGTATTGACGCTGACAAAGATAAGGTCGGCTTCTCGGATAGCTTTGTCGATATCTGTGGAGAAGAAAAGATTGCGACCGCGAGCTTGACGAACGACATCTTCGAGGCCTGGCTCGTAAATGGGCAATTCATAGTCTGGGCTGTTCCAGGCGTCTATGCGGGATTGGTTCAAATCCACGATAGTGACTTGAATGTGAGGGCATTTAAGAGCTATGACTGCGCAGGTAGGGCCACCTGACGAGACACAAGAAAAAGGGTTATTATTCCTCTTGCTCGCTCTGCCAACGACCGATACCGACCGACATATCCAGCACCGACTAATTGAGGCAGGTGATTACTTCGATTACATCCCAAATCGTGCAAAGAGAGAGAACGTACCACAGCAAATTTTATTGACAGCAGGCATTTGAGCAACAAAGCGAAAACTAACAAGAAACTGAGGTGATTGTAAGTCGGTTCAATGGACGTCGAACCAACGTGGCGTTACCAAATCGATAAGCCGACGAAATCCCGATCAATTTCTGCCCACGATTTCAGACGACTCAACATCTTCGAATGTTCATTCATAAGGTACATGTAGTTTTTGATTGCTCCTCCGAGGACTGTTCCAGACGTCACGCCCTGACTTTGGGTCCGTTCGATCATATCGTAGATTGGTACCGTCACGGTAATCAAACATTTTATTTCACCTTGCCCGCGCTGATTACGCCGAAAACCTGGTTGTGTATACTGTCCGTTGGTCGTCCACCTTATTACCTACACTGCCGTATGATATTTAATTATCTGTATCAGATGCAGGAAGCAGCGGCACGTTCCAATGCCATCGAAGACGAAGTGGGCTGCATGCACCCGCTTATTCTCCTTTCGCCGCCTCTTCCATAATAGGGACGGTCTAGTACATCAATCAGAGCTGTTGATAACTGATCGAAGGATATCATGCCACGACCTAGCACGTTGTCTTCGGCAGTCTCAATCGGCAACTACAGCCACCGGGTAATTTGAAGCAAGTTCGGTCTCGGAGGAGGCGACCAAGAAGGACCCAAATCATCGTCTGTAACACGCATCGGCCAGACCGACCTTTCTTCAAGCCTGAGGAGAATCTGCTCATAAGTTTCCAACGACGAAGTCCGGCGCCTATCTTATGCCAGACTAGTATACCACAAGAAAGGTCGACGTCACCGCTGACGCCGTTGGATCGATCGATTAATCACTACAGAAAACAGATGTTTATCCGGACCTTTAAGCGTTCATCGTCGTGGAGCCATATCTGAACCCGCGTCTCCAACGCGAGCATGCAGATGCTTTCCGGGATCTCACGGAGCGGCGTCGTGATATTTCTCTGATCTAGAGATTCTTCCATTCCTCCCTCATACCATTTGGAACCGGAAGTACGAGTGGGAGAAAATTGGTGACGAAGAAAACAGACAAGACGTGATGGCTGCAGCAGAAAAAGATAAATCGGGGGGGAGGACCGAGCACTCGTGATCGGATTGAGGTGAGGAAATCGGGCTGCTGGGCCCTCCTATGTGTGTAGTATACCATCAGGTGGCTCGGAGCCGGGGAGGAAAGAAAGAGACAGAGTGAAAATGAATGTGGAAGAGGTGAAGAGATGGTCGAGTCTAGGCCGCACATCCTGCGCGAGTCGTGCGTCATCAAGCGGATTGGCGCGTGACCGGGCCGGGATCCTTGTACCTCTATCTTATCGCCTCGATCATTATCTGACAGAGGGTCGCAGATATCGGGTTCGATGATGATGATTCCCAGATCATGACGAGGGCGGCTTGTTACGATGGTCCCAGTGCGTTGGTCAGAATAAGGTACAACGCAGAGAAGCGAGAAGGAATCATAAATCATTTGTCTTGCCCCTGGCGCCCTTGTTACGCTCGTACAGTTTTGTCGTAGGCAGTGAAGCGGTATGAAGCACGGGATCCCGCGGTGATCTGTATTCTCATGTGCTTACTGTTAACAGGTTTATGCTGCGGCGTGATATTCGCAATCACTTCCATGAAATCCGCAGCTGCAGCACACCGAGGCGCTACTACGCGCCCCATGCGGCCATGGCCTGTAAGCAAAACCCCGTTGTGATACTCTGATATTGGCCCAGCGCACATCACTCGTTATCGATAGTGAAACATATTGAAATACTTGTCACTCACGGCATCGTTCTAACTAGTGGCCGGAGCCATGCTGCTGGTTTCCGCGAGGAAAGTCTGGATGAACTAGGATTATCTTCAAGATCCATTCGTGCTAGATCCAAGTGTTTGGCACTGTGGTGTCCGCGGCTCCTTGATGATGGATGATACATTCCTCCGGCTCCCCGTCTTTGTAATGAGGTAGTAACAAATTGCTAATTCTTGATTTCTCACCCATCATAACTCGAGCGATCAAACGTACAAGCCAGTTTTTCAGTGACGGACAACGCCGCCGTTCTTCTGATCAATCCTACATGAGCCGAAATGTAAGACGAAGAACGCCAACATAGCTTCCATGGAACGATCCGTAAGGACCAACGTGTGCTTGGAGTCTACAGCAAAGCCTAGTCCTGGAGGCTCAGAATGCGTGGGCACGCCAAGCACCGCCTTCGGATGAGACTGATGGTCCAGCCAATGTAAGTGATAAGCATCAGAGAGCTGAATATGTGGTCGAATGGTAGGCTTGAAAGCATTTCTCCCTCAGGAACGACGGCAATTTCGAGGCTATCGCCCATAATGATAGGAGAGGCTCTACTTGAGCGTGCTTGGGTCCAAAAAAAGACGCAGGTCAGACCCTTGATGCGGTCGGTGCTTTGGCCAGAGCGTGTTGGAGCGTGTCAGGGGTCACGACGTTGGCCAAATTCAGGGTCCGCTCAGAACACTCATCAAGCTACTACGCCTGTTCGGGCACGATAGAAGTCCACTCCTTACGTTGAGGCTCCTCCCGGGGCCGGTGAATGAAGCCATACATTGGGTTTGGGGTTCTGATTGTCACGTTGACAGCCGAGGGTTCACTTGTGGGCATCGAGAGTCACCCTTCACCGGTAGGTTCCATTCAAGTGCCACGGACCGAGCAAGGCTGTATCATCAATTGAAATGTACGTACCAAAGCCGCCAAGGAAAGATATCGCGAGTACGCGTGCGTGTTCTTCCCCTGTCCGCATCAGGTATACAGTAAAGTAGGGCCCTATAAACTGCACGGACTACTTACAACCCAGTAACCAAAACGAGCCCATTCGGTGGAGAGTGAAAAACACATCTGAGCTGTGAAGTGGCGGAATCTGGGACTAACGGTGACGTGGGTAGAAGGATGGGCCGAATGAACCACAGGCTCGTATGTCTGGAGAGCTTGAAGCTGGTCGATGGGAATCCATCACGAAACCTAGTCACAGGGCAGATGCATCGAGAAGTTCAGCACAAAATATCAGAAAACGCCCTGAGCGTGAGAGGCTAGAGAGGCCAACAGAAGAGACAGGCGTAGATGACAATTGGGAACGCCAGAATGGCAAGAATGGCCTCGGCCTCGGATGCCATGGCACATGGTATATGAGACACGGATAACAGCGAACAACGAACGGTGAGTATGAAAAAGGGTTGCCTGTTGGAGGTAGAAGTAAGATGAAGATAGCCGGACACAAGGGCCAAGGCGAGTGGTATACCTGGACCATATATGTATAGGTTACTAGAAATCTGTCCACGGGAACTTCAACTCACCATCTGGTTGAACTAATAGCACACAAAATAGATCTTTGCAAGCTTTTACACGTGCTGGGCCGTGAAACCGAGCGCAAAGCAGGAGAAGAATATGTGTGGAAAAACAAAGTTGTTAGGACGCCGCGCAGATACGCGGAGAGGCGGAAGAAGGTAGAGTTACCTGAGAAAATGGGCATCGTGTCTGTGCTTGTTGGAAATAGTGTGTAAGAACTTGGCTGGGGACTTGGAGTCGGTTTCGCCTGAAGCCCTGGAAGATATATCAAAGTTCGAAGCTAACCGTGGGCCATTAATGAAGACGTGGCTAGCAAAACGTCCCAAGAGAAATATTGTCCAAGTCTAGCAGCGCCACGCGGCTGGGAGAAAGGGAGCCGAGGTAGGATGGAAGCAGGAGGAAGCCATACAAACACGATCATATTGATCGGAGTTGCCGGTCCGATACAGGAGATTTCAAGGTTGAAAAGAGGGGCGTGAGCATGTATGAATCGAAGTCAGATCCTGAGAATTGGCAGTTATGTACAGTACAATCACTCCACCGCTTTGTGTTTTGCCGAGGCACCGCATGGGTCCCCATCTGGGGTTGAATGACGCCACACTTTGCATTACCCTTGACGTGGCTATTGCAACACAGGTTTCGACCAACCGAACTAGTTTGCGCGAGACTCCCGGAGCCGCCAGTGATGGACACGAAGTGTCTGTTATCAACAGCAACATCAGATCAACCACAATTATGTTCTCGAGGAACTCCCAATGACAAGGTCACATTCACATTTCAGTCAGGTAGACAAAATGTGGCCAGTGGGGGTATTCTTAAAACAAAGGTATATTGTGACCGTCGCTCATTATTATGTAGCACCATGTGTGCCTTATATATTGGTCCAGGTATTTTTGAACCTGACAGCCTCTACATGCAATCGGGGATGTTGAGCCGCGTCTGATGCTCCGGAATCGACGGCGGCCTGGCATCATCGGCTTAGATCGAGATACGGCTGATTTTAGCATCGCGGTGGTGACTGCTCACATGACGCTAATAACATTGATGTGCCGAGCGTAGGCCTGGGGGATATGAATGTGGTTTGT
>JBBPMR010000667.1:1049-16415 GCA_038090415.1 Rossbeevera mucosa | reverse complement strand
ATTGCCTGACAGGATTGAGATTTGTGAACCTTTTACAGCGACTCGTAAGCGTTAACTTACCAGAATGGCAGCTGTAGCTATCATTCCTGCAGTTGTGAAGCGCAACTCCCAGATCTGGGCCTTGGTCCGTGGCCCTGCAGCGGCCAAGCCGGAAATTGAGGACTTCCCAAATAGCGCCGCTTTCAGAACCTTTCCATAAAATCAGCGACTAGTAAGTTTTTAGAAGAGAAACGTACCTTAACAAGACATGCAGCTTTCAGAAAGTCTTCCTTCTTTATGTTCTTTGGGTCTGGGAAGAGCACTGGCACAAACTTGGTATACTTTCCATTCGGTCCTAATAATAGTTCACGGCACATAGGTTCCTCATCACATTTGTAGCTGCGTGAGAAAAAGTCGGAGTCAAGCTTGAAGATAGTTCCACCAGAATGCTTCACATCTGAGATTGCCTCAGAGCGAATGGTCTGGCAACCTGCATTGAACTATGGTGCAGGTGAGTAAGATCAGAGGGAAGAAAATGAACTTAAGGAATGTACCAATGTGCCAAAATTCTTGTGTGCCATCATTGGATGCATGTCCTGTGGAATGAACTCAAAGAGCTCCGTCTTAACCCCCTCTTCGATAGAGAGAGCGGAGAGCCAACGTTCGTCAGCAATGAGGCTTACGCCAGGGTTCATCTTCAATGGGAAGATCTCGGGATTGATCCAACAACAGTAAGTCATTGCGTACTTGCGGCCGAGGGTATTAATATTGCTGCTCTGAAGTTCGAGGGCCAGCTCGGTTCCACTCAAGTTGGTAACCTGTTTCTTCCTTCCACGACCCTTGCTAGCTCGAGCTTCCAAGACGCCAACTTGCTGCTGAAGAGCCTGGCATTTCGCGTGTACCTCTAGGAGAACTTTCTGGCTGCTGTCGAGCGCCTGACAAACATGTGAGTAGCAATTCAAAGACAAACTATGGGATACTGACCTGACGAAGCTCTTCACGTGTGGCATTGGCTGCAGCTGGAGTAACTGCGGCACGGACAGCACAGAACTCTTCATCACTGTCCATGTCGGTGCTCAGGTCCAATTCAATGTTTGTTGAGGTATCAGTGTCAGAGGCAGGAGATGGATTGGCGACTCGAGGCATGACTTGGGTGTTGGGCGATGGGAAGGCGCGGCAACAACCTAACCATGTAGACCGATCGCTTCGTTGAAATAGGTCAGGACTTCAGGGTGCATGACGCTTACAAAGAATGAACCTAAGTGAGCGTCAGGAATACACATGGAAATTGAGTCACAAAAGCCTGGACTCGAAAGTAAACACTTACTGGTGTCAGGAGGCAGGGTAAT
Source organism: Rossbeevera mucosa (assembly GCA_038090415.1). NCBI lineage: Eukaryota > Fungi > Basidiomycota > Agaricomycetes > Boletales > Boletaceae > Rossbeevera > Rossbeevera mucosa. The sequence goes on along the minus strand of JBBPMR010000667.1, from coordinate 15,087 downwards.
TGAAACATATACCGGCATGGTTACTTCAATTTACTCCATTAGTAATTGAATGGAACGGGATTTGTGATCTGACACGTTGAAACGGTGAGGAAAGCATGGGGTGGCAAGTCTAAGGGCGCACAAACTCTCATGAAGGTTCCTCGCTGTCAGAGTGGCGGCCACGAGCGGGTGAGATCTGTTGATCCTCATTCAGAAAGTTACAGCGTGCGCAAACCAAATACTCAGCTGGTTTATTGAGTTCACGACATGGACGAGATGCACGTGGACAAAGACAATTGATGTGACTGAACTGGTAAACGAGAGTGATCAAGATTCACGTAAATAAGCAGGAAAGTGGAGATTGGGTGAGGAAATGACGACGACACGTTGAATCGAGTATTGTGGTACTCAAAATCTATCCAAGGCTAGATTGAGAGCTGCTTTGCATGAAGGAACATGTCAGCATCAATATAGTCGACTAGGAAAAAGTCCCTGGGATTCTGGAAATCTGGAACTAGTAGCACACCGCGAATGATGGAACGAAGAGGGATAAACTCGGATTGTGTTGACGGGCGTGAGCGGAGTCGAGTCAAACCGAGGTCGCGGTCAACCGCACGCATGTTGCCGGTTGGCGCATCCATCGGTTGTACAAGCGCAAGATCAAGGGTGTTGTCCCCTAGAACGAAACAGAACATAAAGAGGAGCTGAGCAATCATGTGTTTGTCATTTCCCTGGTTATCCTGTGTTCGAACGAGTACACAGTCATATCGCTGATGGCTGTGAAAGCTTGGCGTGCATTGCAGATAATCCGTAGCTAGCTTCCAGTCAACCACAGACTCATAGTTGACTTTCAGGTAGCGAAATTGTCGGACCTGTGAGAATAAAGAAAATTAGAATGCGTAGAGACAATAAGGCAGACTAGCTACATTATCTTGACTGCTGGGTTGGAACCATACACCATTCGGCAGTGGCAGTGCATTGACATTGGCGAACACGTTGATGAAGGCAGTAAACTTTTTCCAAAAGCCATGAAAAGCTCGATTGGACACGTTTCCTTCCTCGATGGCAGCGAATGAAGTCAGTTGCAGCAGAGAACCAAGGTAAATGTGGTCTATGGAAGCCACATTGTCAAGCAATTCCGACTCATCTTCTTCAAGAATACTGATGTCAAGGACAGCTTTACGACGCTCTTCGTCGAAATGGTCGATACAGCTTCTGATGAGCTCAGAGACGAGGGATACATGATCCAACCTTGCGAGCTGACAATGCATATATGTAGAACATGAGGTCTCGGGCTTTGACTGGTAGTTTTCCTGTAAAGGACTCACCTGTCGAGTAACTTCCTTACGATTGGTTTGACACAAATAAGCACGTCTGATGGGACCGTGCTGTTTTTCATTGGGGCGTGTACTGAAGTTGCGAGCAGCTCCCTTCTCACGAATGTCTTGAAACGCGTGTTTGGCGGAGTGGGCCTTCGGGAAATTCCAATTTTTGGATATGTCAGGACCTTGCACCGATATGTAGTGCTGGGAGAATGTCAGGAAAAGAATGAGAGTTCCATGCAAATCTCACCTCAAGGCACTGCTCAAACTTAAGGAGTTCTGCTTGTCCTGCCACCAGAGTACTCTCTGTGTGAATGTCCAAGGTGATATACATGTGATACTCCAGATAGCTGGCAATAACCTGTAAGAGCGCATAGCCAATCGGGTTGGCTTCATGTGTGAAGACATTTTGTGTTGTAAATAAGATTTGCTGCAAGGAGGTAAATCACAATTGATTTTATTGTACGAAGCTTACCTTGGAGATGTCGAGGTGTTTGTTTCCATCACTGAAAAATATATTTGTGATGCTCTTGAAGTGATTGAAATTCCTCCATCTCGGGAACAAGTCATGTCCGTTAAATGATGGTCAGCGAGAACACGAAGGCAGAAGATACTGAACCAACTTACTGGTTATCCACAGTTTTCGTTGCATCACACCCAAGTACTTCCAGGTGTTTCTTGACCTGGCCAAATAAGTGATCGCTCCACATTCCCCCATCGTTGACATGCAGATTGTCGAAGCTGACTGTTTGGTGAGGGTTGGAATGGTTCACGCACCAGAAAGCATTCTTTTAGTAGCAAGAAAACATTTCAGCATCTGAAATTTGAGAGTAAAATTGAGAACATACCACAACTGGTCTCAGGCTCATTGATTTCAGAGCCTCCTCTCCGGCAACACAATTCTGCTTCCAGAGTTCAAAAAGGTCCATAGCATTCTGGAAGTTGCATAAATTGTGGGTGATCAAATGGTTGTGAAGCTGATCTGCAGAAACCAGGCAGACAGGACATGGACAGCGAGAGTTGAAGCCTCATATCAATGTCATCACACACCTATCAAACAATGTCAGAAGAGTTTAATGAGTTGTGAATACATACTGTTCTTCATAGTTGGCAGACAAGATAAGGACAATGGGGCATAGTTGCCATATGATCCCATTATAACATTCGTATGAGAACCCAACTTTGGATAATGTGGTGATAGTCTCAAGAAGTTTTGAGAAGGCATCATGCCAAACCACCTGCTTGAGATTGGCGTAGCTTAGCTTTCCTGCCTTGCCCGAGTCTTCTGGAACCTAACAGGTCAGTCTGAGAAAAAAACCATGTTTGGGTCAATGAAAAGGTGACAGCTCACGATAGGCAAGAAGCCGATGATGCGGCCTCCACCAACACCATCACTGTTTCTGATTTCCACAGGAAGGTTTCCACAACAAGTGATAACTGGGTATGATTTTACTTTGCCTGATGAGGATAGGTGACTCTTGACAGCATATAGAATGAATGCAAAGGGGACTCCACCATCAGGTAGAACACTCTAGTAATGAAAGATAATACAATCCATATGTTAGCTATATAGACTTTACATATGTACATGAATATTGTGGCATACTTGAATGTCCCACCAACGGTTCACAATCCAAGGCTTGTGGATAAACCGTTCAAACCGCGTGCCGTTGTGTTTGTACAAACACTGCGCATCCCAAACAAATCAAGGAGCAAGAAGGGGATCCTGGAGGAGATCCATGGCCCATTCCCACAATGGCTGAATGTAGACTTTGAAGTCAAGATCATTCTTCTTATGCGTTACAGTGAGACTATGGTGTTCAAGCTGAATATGTGATTAAATAATAATGATGGATGCCATTGACAATGACAGGGACAGCTACATACCGGTGTTAGCTTTGGGCTAGCATGAGCCCATGCTTTGGAAATGTCATTGTGAAACTTCAATGTAAAGCCCGATTGACCACCAGCAATCTGCCCAATGAGACGGAGCATGTTGTCAACTTGCTCCTTGCTCATGGTTGCAGTGTGGACTATCTCAGCAAATTCAAAATCAATGCGGAATAGGAAAGGTAGCCAGGGTTCATCATCATGTATCGGAGTCGAAGTCGATCATTGTCCAAAAGCAGAAAAGTTTTCATAGACTGAAGTGTGGCTGCTGTTGGGATGATACTTGGTCTTGAAGCTGTCGAGGGGAGTGTTCGCCGTCGCAAGAGATGGGAGGGTAGATCTGGATACTCTTTCGTGTGAGGCGCCTATCTCATGGTGTTCACTCGACACTAAGTCAGAACCTGTGAATCAGTCAGCAGATAATGTTCTCTGAGATAAGTTAAATGATGGCAGATGCTGTTGTGAGTCGATGCTCATTGCATCACCGGCAACAGAACCAGTGCTGGCAGCCGCTGCGTCGTTGAGTACAGTATCTTCATTTAGATTACCAAAGTCAATCGTATTAATATCGAAAGGATCCAGAGGTTCAGATGATCGATGGCGATCTGAGCGAAGAAGAGTGGGAGATTGAGCTTGGGCATGACTGAGTTTATGCGCTTTATCTTTTTTGCGAGTACAACACTTTTCCTTTTGGCACTCTGTTCATTTGGTGGATTCAGAAGAAAAGGTACCAGATGATTTTGATTGCTTGACTCACCTTTCTGCGAGGCATTAGTCACCTGCACTGCAATCTCAGCAAACTCCCTGTCACTTTTCTTCTTCCGTAGCTTACCCATGCAGCTTGCCTGGTGTGACTTCAGTCCCCAAGGGGCAAAGGGCTGCTTACAATATTTGCAAGGTACTTTCTCAGTAGGTTGTTGGTGATATGTACGTTTAGCCGATGGAGCAGCCATTGATACTATTGAACAATGTTACAAGAGGAACAAAAGAAATAAAGCAAGAGTGGGAGTAGAGTGGCAAAAAGCTATCAATGTGGTTTGTGAAGCGGACTTGGAATGCATTCCAAGGACATCCGTTCCTGGGAACTGATAAACAATATTGGGATTATGTTCCAATCATGTGGCAATATGTATCATGTAATGGGAATGCTGTCACAGTCATATCATGTGATGGGAACACTGTTGCAGTCCGCTTACAATACGCTTACAATGGGTCGGAACGGGGTCTAAATATGAAAATCTTGGAAGGCACCTTTGGTAATTTGTGACATACAGTGCAGAATTGAATGAGTATGAAACAAGTAGTTACATGAATAGATGACTAGGGGAGGTGCTAGCTAAAGTGGTGTGGGCGAAAACCCGGAGGGCTTTCCAGCCCGAGGCACTGCCTAAGTCTTGGAGCAAGCTGCAAACCCAGCCTGAAGGAGCCTGTGATGCGTGCAGTGAAGCTTCGCCCAAGGATTAGGAATGTGCTTACTTTAGTGAATCGGCAGCATGGTGATGCGATTAAGGTGATTCGCCATGCCTGGTTGTTCATGCAAGTATGGAGTGAGTATGAGCACATGTCACCTGAGGTATAGCATGAATGATTCTCCAGACCACCGGCCCATTGTTTTTACGACGTCGAAGGGTATGCCTTGGAGGAGGTAGTGGAGCATGCCACCAATGCACAGGCTATGACCCTTGAGGTCTGGTAAGCTGAAGGTTTGAACTAATTCTCTTATGCAGCTTGTTACCTCTGTTTTTGTCAGCAGACCACACCCATGACTAGCATTTGAAAGTCCGGTTAGGTTCGGTTTTTTTGCCTTTTTTGGCAAAACCAAACTGTAACTGGTTTTCAATTTCAAGGAAATGCAGCCATAACTGAACCGAACTGTTGAAGACTGGTTACAATTGGTTATAGTGCGGTTATAGTCGGTTACAGGTCAGTTACTTGAAAACCGGTCACCATGCTTCTTCAACATGTTACATAGTACATAAGTTCTAGTGTGCAGAAGCGATCACGCAACGCACACGATCGAGGCAACTCACACAAACAATGACCAGGTGAGTACATCCTCATCCTACTCCCTCCTTCACAGAGCAGTGATGCACCTGCAGTGCGTCACGGCTAAACAGCGGTCATGGTGGCTAGTGCGTCACAGCGATACGCGGCATGGCAGATGTGTTGACCGTGCCACCACCACCACCACCACTGCCACGATGACAACGAAATGCGTCGACTATGCGTCGACGGCACCACATTACCAAGCCAGTGAGGACACAACAACAACAACAACAACGTCGCTGACATGCCAGAGCAACTCTCAGTTCCAGTTTGGCTGGCATAGCAGTCACGAATGGGTGAGTCCCTCCTTTCCATCCATTTTTTTTTCACAGTTTTCATCACTAGGATCTACTATTACTTTTATGAGCGTTCACGTGGTCTCCTCTTGAATGCAAGGGCGGGGAGCAAAGCTCTTAGTACCATCGAGTCTATGCTAGCTGGCCTCATTGCAGGTACGTTTACGCGGTTTCATTCTGTCATGGCACTGACGTTTGCTGTCCATTTGTGCTCACAGGCTCTGTGGCGACCATCATCAGTAACCCGATCTGGGTCGTCCAGACGTCACAAGTGGTTCATAGTGCCAGCGGCCCCGCAGACACATCGTCCATATGACCCAAAAAGCTTGGCGTGTTCAAGACAATCAATGCTATCCTAGCCAAGAACAGACCTGCCAGGTTTTGGTGGAGCATCGGCCCTGCACTCATTCTGGTCATCAACCCTGTCATCCAATACACCATATTCGAGCAGCTCAAGAATGCATTAGTTAGGAACTGCCTAGTGATGATGAGACACGGCACCGTGTGCCCACAGGGTCCTGCGTCTGCGGTGCTCAATGACTGGGGCTTTGTTGTGTTGGGGGCTGTGTCGAAGCTCAGTACATTTCCAATGCGCATGTGAGGAGTGACATTGTTGATGTCGAGTAGTCACTACTGGGTTGACATATCTGTACATGTGAGTGGACCGAGCATCGTGTTTGCTGAGTCAATGGCTGACGCATTGACTCCTTTTCTTAAAGTGTCGTCAAGAGTTGATTACAAGCTGACAACAAACAATGACATGATGCCAATGCGATGCCAACTGGCGACACGGATGACGATGTGACGACTACGATGACACCACGATGATGCAATGACAACCACCACCACCACCCCCACCAGTGTGCGACAATGACACGACGCCAACTGGTGACACAGACGATGAGGTGACGACCACAATAACACCACGATGAGGTGACAATGACAACAACGTAACAACAACCACCAGTGTGTGATGACGAGGTGACAACGCTGACAACACTGCCAACGTGCAACAATGATGTGATGACATCATTGATGACGACACAATGCCGACACAATGCCAACTGGCGACACGGACGACAAGGTGACAAACCACCACCACCACCACCACCACCACTACCACCACTAGTGTGTGATGATGAGGCGACGACACCATTGACAACAACAATATGATAATGCCGACATGTTGTGCTGAACAGTGGTAGTGCATGGTAGTGGGTGATGATTAAGGTATAATAGCATGAAAAGTTGTATGTAGCAATCAATAGCCATCTAGTGCATCATACTCTACAAGTAATAATGCTGAACAATAACCGGTTATGACTGGTTCATAGTTGGTTTTGAATTTTTGCACTTAACCTATGACCGAAACTGAAACCGAAGATGACCGACTATAACCGACATGGATGGTTTGGTTATGATCAGTTATAGTCCAGTTTGGTCACAGTTTTTTCTTAGTTATGTAACTGGACTTTCAAACGCTACCCATGACACCAGGCAAAGAGATGGTCATTCAGTCCCAGGTTGTTGATTTTTAGGTGGTTGTCTAGCCAAGAGCTGGGATTGGTTAGATGCATTAGTGGGGCGCAGTGCATGTCTTCGCCAGCTGAAGCACATTTGGTGACTGGTAGTCTGAAGACCAACACGTCTAAATTGTTGTGATCTTTGGTGCGTGAAATGTGTGATGCAGTGATATGTAGCACTGGGTCAAATTTCTTGAGCATAGGAACAGTGAACTCACCAAGGCGGGAGACTGTGTAGAAAGTGGTGACGATGCATGCGTAAATGGCGGCATCGTGTGGGTGGTGAAGGTCCATGTAGGTGAGGAAAAGGAGAAGGATGTCTCGCTCAAACAGAATGCGCTTTGGCCGTCTGGTGGATGGAGGAGCCAATCTCACTGCATCCATGAGCAGAAGACGTGTTTCCTCGCTGTTGATGAGCCATGGGTGACTGTGCAGCAGATGCCATGCTCGAAGGCCTGCTACAAAGTTGGAGAGGGTGGACCCTGAGTAAGCACCTACGCAACTGGTGAGGAAGTGCGAGAGGAGGGGTTGCGTGGTTGGAGAGTGCGAAGTGTCTGGGACCTGGTTGAGGTCACAAAAGACATGGAAAACAAGAAGCCTGGCTCCATATGTCTCCTTTGTGCTCATCATCCAGGAGGCAGCGATGACGCTCAGTACACGATTGAGCTCGTCTTCTGAAATGATAGCCTGCGTGTTCATGGCATTCATGTCCTGTGGAGTGGGGGGGTTCGGCAACCAGAGGCGAAGGTGATCTTTGGCCTGGCAGTGAGGTTGCAACAGCAAGGGGAGTGGTGTGAGGTCAGGATGGTATGGGCAGGGTTGGGGAGCACTAAGGGTGAGGGTGAGATCCACATGTGGTTCTGATGTAATGTATGGAAGTGGGACGTCAAAGCAGGGGCCCATGAGGTACTTGCTAGCAGAAGAGCTCACGATGGATGGATTCGTCCTCCTTGTGAGTGTTGAGGAGAGGAAAGGGGGATCTGCTATGGCTCTGAGGGAGGAGAGCATAGGCAAAGGTTGAGGGGATGTGCTTGTGAGGGAGGTCTTCGACATCTGTGAGGAATGGCTTGAGTTGGAGAGGTATGCTAAAGCGTGGAAGGAGGAGGCAGTGGGAGGGGAAGACCCCTCTGGATGGTCCATCTGCAGGGTTCTATGCGCTGGGTATGTAGCGAGAACAGATGTGTCAAATGTGAGCTGCTTGAGAGATGAAGTCATGAATGTGCCAGAAGACGTGGTTGGTGTCTGCATTGTGATGCCTGCTGTTCCACCATCCCTCGACAACACCAGAATTGTCCCCATATGTGATAATGTGGGGGGTGTGGGGTTGGGTTGCATCGATAGCGTGGACCAGAAGTTCGAAGCCAACTGCTTCAGCCCACCCAATGTCATGGTTGGATTCTCACATCGTGTGCCATTCAGAGTGTAGTGACCATGCTCACCAGTGGTCGCCGATGACAATAGTGATTCCAACACTAGAGCTGGCATCAGAATAGGCAGAGATGTCGGTGAAAGAGAATGGTGGAACAATGGGAATGGAGGCATTCCTGCTTTTTGAATGTTCGATCCACCAGAACTGGTCCCCTTTAACAGCTTTGTTGGGTCGATGCGGCATGAAAGGTTTTTCTTGGCACACGCGCAACATGCACTCTGTTACGATTCATATGAACCCCCATCTCTTTTCTTCTCTTCTCTTCTTTCGTCTTCTATGCCCATCTCTTTATCACCACATTTGTGTAACACTTAGTCATCCACAGCTTCTTACTGCAGATTACTGCAGATTACCTACTCATCCCCCCATATTCCATAGTATTCTATGGTGCCACTTTTACTGACCAATCATGGTCATTCCTATTGTTCTTTTCTTTACTTATAAACAATTCAACATCGCTCCTAGTTTTCTTTAACCTTGACCTCCTCAAGTATTCTTCTAAATACGTCTTGGAATATATTCTTTGTTCTTTGGAACCTCTGTGTGACCTCATCCTGCACTTGAAAGGACACTTCAACCTCTGAGCTTTCAACTCAGCTTCCTTATGGACCCCCATCTCTTTTCTTCTCTTCTCTTCTTCTTTCATCTTCTATGCCTATCTCTTTATCACTGTGTTTGTGTAACACTTAGTCATCCACAGCTTCTTACTGCGGATTACTGTGGATTACCTACTCATTCCCCCATATTCCATAGTATTCTATGGTGCCACTTTTACCGACCAATCATGGTCATTCCTATTGTTCTTTTCTTTACTTATAAACAATTCAACATCGCTCCTAGTTTTCTTTAATCTTGACCTCCTTGAGTATTCTCCTAAATACGTCTTGGAATATATTCTTTGTTCTTTGGAACCTCTGTGTGACCTCGTCCTGCACTTGAAAGGATGCTTCAACCTCTGAGCTTTCAACTCAGCTTCCTAGGTTGTCTTTGTCGCTCTCAGACTCTTGTCTTCGATCCCTCAACCCTCGAAGAACCTTGTCGTCTTGATCTCTGTGATCCTCAAGACTCCTTGACTCCCTTGCCCCTCAATTGTCTTGATCCCTCAATCCTCAGGACCCTCTTGCCCTCACCTCTTGTTCCAAGACCTTCTTCTTGAGGCTATGCTTGTTCTTACCTGGACCAAGCATAACACACTCTAGCCCTGTTAAGTATGCACATCCACAGAAGATGACGGCACAAGTGTGCAGTAGTTTGCCATAGAGTGACTGTATGTCTTTAAGGGTGTGAGCTGGGCGGGATAACCAGTCATTGATTATGGCCAGATACTTGTCAGTCTTGCCAGAAGCAAGTGAGACAGTCCTTGCGTTCAGGTCCCAGTGGAATCCGATGTATGAGGTGGATGCAGCAAATGGTTGCTCTTTGGAGTGTTTCCATGGGATGCCTAGCTGGTCGGATATTCGATCAACATCATCTAGGTTGTATGCGAAGGAGGTGTCATGTGGGGAGCATGGTGACTGGTGTGATAAGTTTTGCAGAGGAAATGTGCACGTTTCATTGAATTCCTCTGAGTGCTTGCCTGGTGTGTTTGTGCCAGCATACCAAATGTGGCTATCTGATTGCTTGGCTGTGCCTGACAGTGCAATTTGAGAGGCCCATGTGGTGCAGGTTTTGTTGTAAGCGGCAAGATGTGTCAATTTGACTTGAACGAAAATGTGATCATTGACCTATTTGTCAAGGGGTCCAATGCCTTGCGCTCGCATGAGTTTGGCATCTGTGTCGGTGACCCTGCCATAGAGACCTGCTGATGGGGCTGCGCCAAACGTGGCACACATGTCAATATAGAACATGTTGTTCATGGCATGGATGACCATGGCTCTCCATTGGGACGGATGCAGAGGCAGTGTCCTATATGCCTCTGTGATGTCTCTGGTTGCCACTTCGGAGCCTGGTGGAAGATGAGAGATCAGAAGGTAGATTATGGAAAACTTTCCCCATATAGTGGGAAAATGATTAGTATTATCATAAAAATTGATGGATGAATTTGAAAAGGAAGGTGATGGTAAAGAGGGGAAGGAAAAATTCTGGACAACTCTAAATTTTCCCAGCCTACCCAGCTTGGAAATGATGGAAAGTGGTGATGATTGGAAGGGGCCAATGCATGCCATGGTATCTGCTAAGGAAAGTGGGCCTATATACCTTTTTACACTCAGTTCTCGATTTAAGATTTTTTGAAACTTGGCTAAATGGGTTACAAATGAATTTTTATTAGGTGGTGACTGTGTAGTGGAGATGGAGGGGAAATCTACAAGAAACCCATTCCAGAAATCTGATGGGACATTGATAAAGTGATGAAGAAGGCTGGCGGCATGGAGATCAGGCTCCTGTTATGACTGGCCTGGGTAGGGTCAGTTGTAGACTCGATGGGTGCTAAGGCTAAGGCTGAGGAGTCCTAAGGTTGACACCAGAGGACGACGAAGGGCTAAGGGAGTCTGAAGGGGAAAGCCTAAGAACAATGAAGGACTAAGGGGTGCCTAGTAGCTTCACCATGAAGTTAAACACAAGGACTTGGCTGAGGGGACCAAAGAGGAAGGCCTTAGATCAACAAAGGACAGCGGAGAGGAGCACACACTCAGAGGGGGCTAAGAACTGTGCTGAGAGCAGGTATATTCGAGAGTATCGAGTGGCTCTAGCTTAGTGTTACAGGATGAGTGTCTAGAATTTATATACTAAGGGAATGAAAGGTCATGGAACATGACCGAAGGGTATGTATCAGCCGCAGTATGAATGAGTCATGAAGACTGTGGATGAGTAAGGGTACACTAAGCAAGGGTAAAGGGTATGAGTAATCTGCAGTATGGAATGAGTCATGAAGACTGCGGATGATGAAGCAATAGTAAGCTGATGACAAAGCCAGTGAGTCATCATGAGTAAGAGGAATGGGTAAGCATGAATAAGGAGATGAGTAATCCACAGTTATGGATGAGTCACGAAGACTGCAGATAACGAAAGAGAGATGAGTAAGAGTCTAGGCCTCTAGGGCAAAGGAAAAACAGCAGTAGGGCAAAGGGGCACCGAGAGGAATGCAAGAGGGGTTCCGGTGGGCGGCAGGAGATGTAGGGAGGTGGTGGTGAATGCAGGGGAATGAAGGGAAACAGAGAGAAAAAGAGAGAACGGTTCAGGAGAGGTTTGAGTGTAGGACTCAGTAGTCCAGAGTAAGAACCAAAGAGAAGAGAAAAGAGAAAAGAAACAATGGATCATAACAGCTCCCATGCTGCCACTTGATAGGGTGTTGAAGGGAAGTGGTCTGTCTGCACGAGGGCAGCGCTGGACGCTGTGAGTTCGTTCCCTGCAGCCTGAGCAGATGTGGAGGGGTTTGTGTGCTTTGGTACATCCTCTCACTTTCTGCCATCAAGCGCACAGTTGCTTACCTGATTTGGTGAACAGTGTGGGCCTGATGCTCTCTGTGGCAGCCCTGTGCTTGTAATCCCACATGCAAGAGGCATTGCATTTGGATATGTCATGCTTGTGGTGACCAAGGCAAACGGGGCAGGTGGACAAGGTTTGTGTGGCATTATCTGGGTGGTAGGGTGATCCACTCTGGTGAAAGGACCAGTTCCTCTTGTGCAGTGGAAGTTCGTCGCGGGGCAGAGAGCTGTGTCTCTTGAAGCCACTGAACAATCTAGTGTGCGAAGGATGGTTTGGGCTGGGGGCTGAGAGTGCCATGCCAAACGACCTGCCCAACTGACAATGTCAGCTCTACATGCGGTGCCCAAGTGTGCGTGAGGGGTAGCGACATAGGGGGGGGCGTGTGGTATGCCAGTGGACACGAGGTTTGTGTGCATGTGGCAAGCCAGTGAATGTGTGAGCATATGGTTGATTGTTTATGCACATGTAGTAAACCATTGGATGCATGTATCAAGTGCATTAGTGTAGAGGAAGAACAAAGAGGGAGAGCATGCAAGAAAGGGGAAATTGTGAGCTGTGTGGGGATGTATGCCAGAAGGCTATATTTACATTCTGCCATGTCTCGCATTCGGTCTGCTAGTGGCTGTGCTCGGTCTGCATGAGTGCCTGCTGCTCCGAGTCGAGCTTAGCTGTGAGACACTTGTGAATTTTGTTCAGAGCGACTTCATTGATTTTAGTGAGGCTAAACGCCTCATTGCTTTCGATGGAAGCATGCCAGTGGCGACACTGGGTTGCCTGGTAGAATAGGAGTGTGCATTGCTCGGAATCATCTTGCGAGTTACACCACTTGTGCTGCTCGATGTTGAATCAGAAGGTGATGTGCATGTTGACATGATCCAGCTGCCAGCCATTGCACTTCATAGTGGTGGTCATGCGAACTGTGGCTTGCCCAAACTGCTCAAAGGTGAGGTTCTCATCCTAGACAGGTGCGCATTTGTCCTTGGCGAAGGCAGTGGGCACAAAGGCATGTGACCCATCACCGGCAGGAAGGAGAGATAGGGTGTCGTCATTGACAGCATAAGCCAGGGTCCTTTCAGAAGTGTCTAGTTCAGCGTTGGAGAAATACCATAGCTCGCAGTACAGACCGGATTTGAGCTTGCGCATGGCAACGAGGGAGGGTAAGATGGGTGCTGTGTTGGGAGGCATCCTGTCACATCAGAACTTTTACAAAAATCTTATTTGTGCTAAGTGTTGCTTATATGAACTTACCAGTCTTATGGAACATGTCTAAATGTGCCACACCTCGTGAGCTGAATTAGGTCATTAGCAAATGCCAAACTTTGTCTTGCTTATCTCATTGCCAGCTCATTCACCTTATTCACCTTATTTATCTTATAGCACGTGTAATGGATAGGTACAAAACTAATTACATCTGCAAAATTTACAATGACTACATAGCACTACTAAACACTGGCTGGTGCTGGCATTGTCATCATTGACATTGTGGTGGTAGAGTCATAGTTGCGGTGGTGGCAGTGGTGGTGGTGGAGTCGCTGTTGTCGTTGTCATCGCAGTCGCATCACCATCGACATCGTGGTGGTACTGGTGGTGCTGGTGCTGCCATCCCCATTGTCCATGTTGTCAATCCAGGGCATGTCGGTGGTGCATTGTTGTCATGTCACCATTGACATTGTGGTGGTGGTGGTGGTTGAACATTGAGTTGTGGTGGTGGTGGAGTCGCCATCGGTGGCATGGTGGTATCAGTGATGCTGGTGCTGCCATTGTCGTTGCCACATCACCGTTGACGTTGTGGTGGCAGTGGTGGTTGAATGTTGAGTCATGGTGGTGGTGGAGTCGGTGTTGGCATTGTGGTGGTACTGGTGTTGCTGGTGTTGCCATCATCATCATCACATCACTGTCAACATTATGGTGGTGGTGGTGGTGGAGTCATAGTCACGGTGGTGGTGGTGAAGTCGCACCATTGGGTGGTGGTGGAGTCATCATTGTCGTCGCAGTTGCGTCACTGTCGACGTCATGGTGGTACCAGTGGTGCTGGTGCCGGCATTGTCATCATTGTCATTGACATTATGGTGGTGGGTGTGGGGGTGGTGTCGGCGGTGTGGTAGCATTGTCGAGGGCAGCGGGCGG
>JBBPMR010000666.1:0-16417 GCA_038090415.1 Rossbeevera mucosa | reverse complement strand
ACCACCAATAATACTAAGACAAGGAGAGGGACTCTGCTTGTGGTCGGAAAATCAACCAGAACAGACTGAGGAGTCTGGCTGGTACTGGCATTGTTATATACTACTTTACATGCAGCAGCCATGAGGCGTACTCTAGGGCAGGTGCTCAGTAAGCGATGACATACCGTGAGAGAAACTACTAAATAAGTACTAAGTGTTCACACGCTTATGGGAACAGTGGGTCTAGACTGCAACATAAGGCCACCATGCATTAAACATGCACTAGCCATGAGGTGTGACGTCATATGATGTCATAGTGGTCCAGACTCGAGTCACGTGACATGATAAGATATGATCCGGCGCTTGATCGGTAAGATAAGATAGACGCGCGCTTAGATAAGATAAGATAGGCGCTTCGAGCGCTAAAGCTAGGTTGCAACAGAGGGTTTGTAACATTACCCCCCTACTAGGAGTGAGATTCCAGATCACATGAATAAGAACTACCTGCAAGGAAGGTACCCGAAAGCACACAACCAGGAACGGCAATCAATATTCAGGAGATCCAGAAGTATAATTAATCAAAGGCATGTTAAACACACCCTGAAACAAGGCTCGAGACATGTTAAGTCGTCGAAGAGCACTAGGGTTTTTCTTGTGAAACAAAGCAATAGCATCTTTTCCATTTTTGGCAATAGAAGAGGCAGCTTCCCAAGTTCGATCGGAGTCATCATAACCCTTCCAGTGGATCAAGTATTGGAAACCACGACCAATAGGACGCGAATCCACAATGTATTCAATTTCAAATTCTTCGTGGCCTTCATCGTCAACGGAGATAGGACCAGGTTTTACAACTGGTTGTCCTTCAAGAGGTTCTCTATAGGGTTTAACACACGAAACATTCACGATGTTACGAGCTGCAATAGACTTTGGGAACAATAATTCCATAGAGTTCGTGTACACGTTTGTGACTTGATAAGGTCCAATCCACTTCTCAGTTAGCTTCTGAGAGTGTCTATCAGCTATAGCCAAGTGTTCTGATGACAATAGAACAAGATCTCCAACTTTGTAAGTAGGAGCGTCTGACCGAGATTTATCGACCTGAAGTGACATTTTGGCATGAGTTTTCTCTAGATTAGACTTTGCAATTTCCATGTTGGCTTTCATGTCTGACGCGAATGCTTCTGCAGCAGGTGATTTCACTATTTTTGGTTCTATACCCATATGAGGAGTAAACGTCTTTGTAAGTTGGAAGGGAGTGAATCCCATAGACGAAGATTTCATATTGTTGAAATTAAATTGTGCAAGCGCTAGCCATTCAACCCATTCAGATTGCTTTTCCGCTGCAAACAGGTGGAGATATTGGTTCAATTCTCTGTTAATACACTCTGTTTGGCCATCAGTTTGAGGGTGATAGGCCGTGGACATTTTCTTTTCAATTTTCAACAATTTCAGAAGATCCATCATCATTTGTCCAGCAAACTGTGGACCATGATCGGATACAATAGAATCTGGCAAACCATGATGTTTCCATACATAGTCTTTGTACAATTGCGCGGTTTTCTGTGCTGTAATGGTTTTAACAGTGGGGATAAGGGCGACTTCTTTGGAGAAGCGATCCACCACTACTAGCACACTATCATATCCATGTGATTCCAGAAATCCAGTGACAAAGTCAGCTGAAACGTCTTTCCAAGGTCCAGATGCTACTGGTAGGGGTTGCAGTTTTCCTGCAGGTGCTATATTCGAAGGCTTCATACAAGCACATCGATCACAAGATTTGCAATAAGTTTCAATATCGGCTTTCATGCCGGGCCACTTATAGTAGCAAGTTATCAATTCTTTTGTTTTATCCAGGCCTTTGTGTCCGGCGAGTGGATGATCATGAAATTGCATCATTACTTCTAAATGCAAGTTCCTAGGTACCCATATTTTTCCGTCATATTCCCATAAACCATTACTATATACAGATCCTTCTGCGACTGTGTGTTTCTTTTGTTCTATTTTTATTCTATCAAAAAGTTCGATTTCTTGTACACTATGAATATGTGAACTATCTATAAGGACGGTATTTTTGTTGTCATTTTCTATTTCTAAACTATAATCTTCTCTTCTAGATAAAGTGTCGGCTTTTCCCATTGCTGAGCCAGGCTTATTTACAAGTATATAATCGAAACAAGAGAGATATTGAGCCCATCTAGCTTGTCGCTTGTTCAGATCTTGCAATTTCATGAAATACATAAGGTTTTTGTGGTCTGTCCAAACTTCAAACTGATGACGAGCTCCCTCAAGATGGTGTCTCCATTGTTCAAGAGAGCGGATGATTGCCAACATTTCCTTGTCAGCTATCGGATAATTCCGTTCTTTTTTTGTCATACTATGAGACATATATGCGACAGGGTGCCATTTATCTTCTTTAAGGGTTGATAATACTGCACCAGTGGCGAATTCTGATGTGTCGCATTCAACACGATAAGGGGTCATGTCATCCTGATATGCCAAGACAGGCGCTGTTGTGAATTTCTCTTTTAGACTATCAAAAGCAATTTGTTGTGCATTTCCCCAGCACCAGGGTTGATCTTTCTTTGTTAAATCATGTAATGGTCGTGCAATCAAGGAGTAATTCTCAATGAAGTGATGATAGAAATTGGCTAGTCCTAAGAAGCTGCGAACTCCTTTTACATTATGAGGGACAGGCCAAGAGGCAATTCCATCGAGCTTATTTTTGCTCATCAAGATTCCATTTCCTGATACATCCATACCAAGCATGTCTACTTTTGTGACTTCAAAGAAGCACTTAGACAGTTTAACAAATAGGTCATTCTCACGAAGCTTTTGAAGTACTCTTCGTACGGCTTCACGATGTTTAACCACATCATTGTGTTTCGAGAAAATCAATAAGTCATCTATGTAGATAATTACTATATCTTCATCCTCAGCAAAGATCTTGTTCATCATTTGCTGGAATGTCGCTGGACTATTGCACATTCCAAAGAACATGACTGTGGGTTCGAACGCCCCAAGGTGGCAGATGAAGGCTCCTTTCCATTCGTCACCTTCTTTGATATAGACATTATTATATCCCCATCTCAAATCCATTTTGGTAAACAATTTAGCTCCTTTGAGCTTATCTATGATTTGCGAGATCAACGGAAGGGGGTAGTTGTTTTTGACTGTCCCTTCATTGAGGTATCTATAATCCATAACCATTTGCTTCTTTCCATCCTTCTTTGGGATAAAGAATACTGGCGATGTCTGTGGTGATTTAGAAGGTCGAATGTAACCCTTCTTCAATTGCTCATTTACAAATGTTTTTACTTCATTCTGCTCTGCAGGGCCAAGCGGGATCAATCTACCCTTTTTTGGTATGAAATTGGGTTTTAAATCTACTGCGTGGTCCCATGCTTTGCGTTCAGGGAGGCGTTCAGAGACTTTTTCGGAGAAGACATCGAGATAATCTCTATAATGTTCAGGCACCAGTTTAAAGGCATCTTCTGAACTAGGATCGGGTAATGTGAAATGATCGGTATAAACGTTGAATATGTACATTTTCTCATACTCTTCCATTCTATTGCAATATGTGGCATTTAACACCTTGCACGACATAGGACATCTGTCCATGTGTACATGACCTAAGGTCCCGTCAATGAAGGGATTGTGGTCCCTTAACCATGTGTATCCAAGAATCATCTGATTCCGGCCAAGATTGGTAACATCCGCGGTTACTTTTTCGCGATGTCCCTCATAGTCAATAATTAAATTACATGTGTATGCAATACCTCCTGCGGAGTTTATAGTTCTGTCCACATTGTAGACAGGTGCCACATTTTCTAAGGGTGTGAGAGGAATGTGGCTTTTCTTAGCCCACTCCGTATCAATAAATATTCCATTGGTGCCACTATCTAGTAGGGCGTTTGCTGATATATTTGAATTATATCGATTTTTAGAGTTATTTCCCTGAGTGGCTTGAGAGTGTGCACTCTTCGATCAGTCGGGTTCTGAAAGGAATTTTTTTTTTCTTTTTTAACAGAATTAAGTACCCTATTACCGGGGCCACGCTCAATATGAGATGCTGTTTCGGTTTTGTCATCAGGTAGGCTACCACATCGTGATGATGGAGAGAAAGAAAAGGAACTATCTGAATCGCTATTTAATATTACATGTGTTTCAAGAGGAGAAAAACTATTTGAACAAGATAAAGAAATTGAATTTGTACTAGCACTATCTAGGCGTCGAGTACGTAAAGAAAAAGGAGGAAAAAGAGAAGTATTGTCCGTCTGGGAGGGAGTACCATCACCCGATGTGGTCTCCCTTAAGCTTTTCCTGATGTCGTTTCCATGTCACGGAAATATGCCCTAGCGGCATCAATGTCCATTCCCTGAATAGCACTTTGCCAGTTGACAGCTGGCTGCTTGAAGAGGTTGTTTGTTGAGGCAGTTTTCTCTGCCACGCGGACTTGTTTGCCTTTGAACTTTGAGCATTCTTTGCGATGTCCTCCACGTGAGAACCTGCATTCTTGGCAGCATGTCGAGGCTGCTTTACATTCTTTGGCTCGATGACCTTCTTTGCCACAATTGTAGCATCCTATTGTGTTGACTTGGCGAGCCCCCTGTGTGGAAGCTACAGCAGCAGTGAAGGATTTGGATCCCCCTCTGAAGTCTGAGGGTTCTTTCCACACATGTGCCACTCCGATATCCATTGTGTTGGGGTCTTTTCGGGGTCCCTTGCGATATTCGAATGCCTCGATGGACTCTCCATATCTTTGGAGGATCGGGATATAGTCTTCAACCAATGATTGTCATACATCGTCGAGGTACACCTGTCTTATTATGTCTTGACGGGTGTTTTGTTCTAATAGGGCAGTGCCCATATAGTTGCCACAATTTGCTTCTTCATAGGCGGTCATCCACTTGGTTAAATATACTTGCATCCTTTCCATAGAGCCTTGCTTAAGGGCCATGAGTTTTCTTAACACTAAGTCCTTATTGTTTCCTATTTGGAAACGATTGCGTAACCCCCTTTCTAGTAGCGCAGGGCGTGGGTAGCTGCTGGAAGCTTGGCACTGTTTCATTTGGTTACGGGCCCACGATCCTGCTCCATTCTTATCTAGGTCTTTCGACCTGATCCTAGATAACGTTGCCATACATCTTTCCTTGTTGGTAGGGTAGGCTTCTTTGTTCATTTCCATGAACACTTGCATTTTTAGCCACCACTCTTCAAACTTTGAGTAGGTGCCATCATATTGTCCTGGATCAGGGACAACCAAGATCTTCTTTTCCACTTTAATTTGTGGGGCGGGTTTTGCAGCGGCATTGGTAGCTGCTGCCTCGGCAGCGATGACTTGATTTTTGGATGCCACCACTGTTGCATTCAGCGCATTTATGACCACATTTTGATCTGCGATCTGCTGCTGCAATGCGAGCAGAGCAGCGATGTCTGAGTTCGACATATCGAGTAAATTCGGAATCGGGTAGGAAGTAAGGTGATTGGTTTTCTATTTCAGGGCACGAGATGTCATTTGGATCGATGGTGGAGTACCTGAGTTCAGGTGTAACTGATTCTTCCTTTTTAATGATGGGGGATATGAGGCGAGCGAAGTTGACTTAGGTGACTGTATACTATTTCCAAAGTGATACTCACGAAGAGACCAGCTATCGTACTATACCTTCTTTTCTAGGGGGATCTCATGAAGAGTCCTTCTCAACTAGAAGCGAATCTGTAAATGCAATACGGGTCCATGAGTCCCGAAACACTTGTTGGCACGAGTCAAAGGAACCAGGGATTTGCCTGGCTATGGCACAGTTTGGACACTGTAAGGCCTCAAGTCTTATTTTAGATAGAAGAAGCTCAATATTCTATCCTTTCACGTTAGGCATGTGGCGAGCTGCTCTCCCTCGAATGGGAACTAATGACTCACAAAGCAAACGTACAAAACACTACTTTGAAACACAGTTGAGATCAGAGTTGTGTTCTCTGCAGGGGTAAGGTTCTGAGCCGCTATCCAAGCATGGTTGTTTTACACCCAAACAGTGTGGACAAGACCAATAGGAAATGGTGCGATGAGGGCCTCGATAGTGCACAGCTAAATGTGCTAACGATGAATGGGTGGTGCAACGATATGCGGTTGCAGGCAAGGTGGTAAGGTAGTGAAGTAGAGTCTGTTCTTATGTTGGCAATGACCAAAACTATACAGTTAAGGCACTAGGTTACCACCAATAATACTAAGACAAGGAGAGGGACTCTGCTTGTGGTCGGAAAATCAACCAGAACAGACTGAGGAGTCTGGCTGGTACTGGCATTGTTATATACTACTTTACATGCAGCAGCCATGAGGCATACTCTAGGGCAGGTGCTCAGTAAGCGATGACATACCGTGAGAGAAACTACTAAATAAGTACTAAGTGTTCACACGCTTGTGGGAACAGTGGGTCTAGACTGCAACATGAGGCCACCATGCATTAAACATGCACTAGCCATGAGGTGTGATGTCATATGATGTCATAGTGGTCCAGACTCGAGTCACGTGACACAATAAGATATGATCCGGTGCTTGATCAGTAAGATAAGATAGACGCGCGCTTAGATAAGATAAGATAGGCACTTCGAGCGCTAAAGCTAGGTTGCAATGGAGGGTTTGTAACACTCTGGAGGGCTTTCTGAACAAGGGGGTCATTGCCTGCAGATGAGGCAATCTTATTGCAGAGTGCCACATCGAAGGCCTGAACAAAAAGGTTGGGAGGAAGTAGAGTGACAGCCTTGTTGTTCTTGGGTAGGGAGAACAGCTTGTCAGGTCGACGAGAGAGGGCATCAGGTCCAGCAAGAAGTTTGCCAGGAACATGGATCATGCAAAGGTTGAAGTCAGCAAGGTCAAGGAGTCATTGGGCCTGTCAATGATTGAGGTTCTGGGGGGAGTGGAAGTATATGAGATTCTTGTGGTCAGTAAAGACCTGGGTGGAGAAGGGGGAGCCTCGAAGGTAGTGCTTCCATTCTTGCAATGCATGAATAACCACAAGGAGTTCACAATCATAGATGTTGTAGTTGCGTTCAGCAGGAATGAGGGACTGGGAGAGGTAAGAGCAAGGATGGCAGTCTCCATTTGAGTCAGTTTGAAGGAGAATGGCACCAGTGGCATCTCATGAGGTGTTGGTAGTAATGGCAAAGGGGGCAGAGAGGTCTGGGAGTCGAAGGACTGGTTTTGAGAGAAAGGAAGCCTTCAGGGATTTGAAGGCTGATTGACAGGCAGGGGTCCAGTCCCAAGGCTTGTCCTTTTTGGTTAGATCTATGAGAGGACGAGTGATATCAGAGTAGTGGTCAATGAAATATTGATAGAAGTTGACAAAGCTGAGGAAGGATTGGACATCTTTAACTTTAGAGGGGGCAGGCCAGGAAGCGATGCCATTCAACTTAACTGGATCCATTGCTAAGGTACTGTTGGAGTTCATACGCTCACTTCCGTATTAGGTAGGTTACATAAGCCAGCACTTTTACTCGCTCGTCTCTGTACTGTACCTCAGTTGACTCTAACTACAGTCCACTGAGGTAAGAAGATACTTACTACATATCATTGTTACCCATACTTACTCTACTGTAGTCTTACTCATCTACAGGTAATATATTAGTTGACTCTAACTACAGTCCACTGAGTCTTACTTGTCTACAGGTACCTGGGTGGATGATCATCCCAAGGAATTCTACTTCCTTGGTAGTGAATTTGCATTTCTCAAGGCAAAGATAGAGGTCGAGTTCCTTCATGCACTGGAGAACTCATCAAGTGTGTTCTGTATGGAAGGCATCATCAGAGGAGAAGATGAGGAGGTCATTGATGTAGATAACCAGCCATCCTTTGGTGATCATATTGCAGAAGGAGTTGTTCATAAAACATTGGAAGGTGAAGGGGGAGTTATTTATTCCAAAGAACATGACAGTGGGTTCATAGAGTCCTTTACGGGTGATAAAAGCGCCTTTCCATTGATCTCCTTCTTTGATTTGGACATTGTTATACCCCCATCAAACATCAAATTTGGTGAAGACCTTTGCTCCTTTCAGTTTGTCGACCAAATCAGAGATCAGGGGTAGGGGGTAGGCATCTCAAGGAGTATGGAAGTTTAGGTAATGATAGTCCTGGCAGGGATGAAGCTTTCCATCTTTCTTTTTGACAAAGAAGAAGGAGGACACTTGAGGGGACTTGGATGGATGGATCTTTCCACTCTGGAGGTTCTCTTCAAGAAAGGACTCAGTGGCCTTCTGTTCATCAGGGGAGAGGGAGTAGAGTTTGCCAATCTTCAGGATGAAGGTCTCATCGAGGTTGATGGTGTGGTCATAGGGTCTAGGGGGGGGAGACAAGAGGAGGCTTCTTCTGAGAAGACAGAGTCGAATTCAGAATACTTGGAGGGGAGGGAGATTTTGGGCTTAGATTTTTCTGCTTCCATAGTGAGATTGATGGCAGTGGTGAGGCAAGCAATGAGGGTAGATCCCTGGAGAATGAACCTAGACCCACATCACATGATGCGATTTATTACATGGTTTTCTGTGGCTCTCCAGAGATACTGTTTCTCGGTTTCAAACTTGAGGTAGTCATAGAGGTTTTTATCATGGATGGCATGAATATTGACATGCTTTGGAAGCTTCTGGAGAGGGAAGGTGGTCTCTGGTAGCAGGAGTTGTGACATTGGAGGTCTGCTGTATGGAGATGGTATAAATGGGCAGACATATCAGAGGACTTCGAGATAGAGAGAGTTTGTGCTTCCCAGTCGATGACAGGGTTTGTGGCTCACAGCCAGGGGAGCCCTAGGATGGTGTTTTCATTTCTGCAGTCCATGATGTGGAAGAGGACTTTCTGGATAACCCCTTCAATGTTGACAAAAAGAGTGGTGGAGAAGAGGATGTTGCCTTTCTTGTTAACAGATTGGTCAATATTTCGTACTCTGATGGAGGTGTCCAGTTTGGCCCTGGAAAGTAAATGTTTTCAAATGAAGAACCAGTCAACGCAGGAGATTTCTGCACCACTGTCTACTAGGGTGGTGGTTTCAATGTCTTGGAGATTGTGTGAAGGTACAATGAGACAAATGGTGATCTTCATTGCTTTAGAGGACTTCAATATAAGTACAGGAGCACAAGTAGTAGGAATAGAAGAGCCTTGCATTGAACAAGGTCTCCTTTTGAAAATCCCAAGAAAAAGCGGTTTTTTCAATGACCTTTTCATTGTCAGAGTCTTCCTCCATGTCAATAAGGGTTGGGATGTCTTCTTCTTCAGCTTTAGCAATCTTTTTGGTGAATTGCCTGTGGGAGGAGGTGGCTGGGGTGGTGGAAGTAAAGGCAGAGCAAGAGGAGGCATTGTGGCCTGGCTTGCTGCAGCAAAGGCAGAGCCTAAGCTTGAAGGATTGCTCCCTTTCCTCAGGAGTGAGCTTGGTGATTTTTACTACATCAACATCCATGGCATTGGGGTCTTTCTTCTTAGGAGAGTGAACGGTGGTCTGGGGAACAAAGAGGTGAGACTAGCCTCACCCTCTGTGGAGTTTGGTGTTACACTTGATCTGGGTAGGAACAGGTGTAGCCTTGAGAAGAAAGTTCTGGAATGAGAGATGAGGATGGAGGAAGTCTTGAGGGTCAAAGGAATCAAGACAACAAGATTCTTTGAGAGTCAAGGGATCGAAGACAAGAGGCTGAGAGCAACAGGGACAACCTATGCAGCTTAAGTTTAAAAGCTCAGAGGTTGAAGCATCCTTTCAAGTGCAGGATGAGGTCACATAGAGATTTTCAAGGGCAAGGGATATATTCCAGGATGTATCTAAAAGTATACTCGAGGAGGTAGCAAGGGGATTCGAGTGGATCTCGAGGAGGTCAAGGTTAAAGATACAAGAGTGATATCCAGTTGCTTATAAGTAAAATGGAGAACAATAAGAATGACCATGATTGGTCAACAAGAGTGGTGCCATAGAATGCTATGGAATATGGTGGAATGAGTAGATAATCCGCAGTAAGGAACAATAAGAAGCTGTGGATGACTAAGTGTACATGAAAGCGGCAATAAGGAAGGGAATAGAGGAAAAAGGAATGGAAAAGGAAAAAAAAAAAGAGAAGGGGTCCATAAGAATCATAACATTTGGTGGTCATAGCAGCATGTTGTTGATAGTTGTTGAGCCTTTGAGCATTGGTATACCAATCTGCAATGGTGGTGGGGACTTTCTCCATAAGGTAGACTCATTCTGAGAGAGAGGGGGGAATGCCTGTCAAGAAGAACTGGCAAAGGTTAGCCTCTTCTTTGATACCAGAGATGGTGACTTTGTTTTGGAACTGGGTGATGTAGAAAGCAAGGGAGAAGGAGAATGACCCATCATGCTTGGTCTCCATGCAAAACAAGGAGAGCCAGGTGAGAGCATTGGCAGCTGAGTTGGAGTGTTCAAACACCTTCTTGAATTCATCAAAGAAGTCACTCCAGGTTTCTAGGGACAGAGAGCCAGCAGAAAGTCACTTAGAGGTAAAGGTGTCAGCCCAAGAGTAGGCAGTATCCTTCTTCATAAAGAAGAGGGCAAATCTGATCTGCCTCTCATCCAAATGGTAGGTGTCTTTATTGATGGCAAGGTACTGCTGGACAGGGTGTCTCCAGGGCATTGCTTTATCCTGAGAACCATCAAAGTCCTCAGATTGGGCAAGATGGAGTTCTGTGACTTTGGATGAAGACATGATGTGAGGGGGGGTGGGGGTGGGGGAAGGGTAAAGGGTGGTAGATGAGCGATTGGGGTGGGGGAAGGGGGGGTGGGTGGCCTGGGGAGAACGAGGCTTGAGGATAGCTGGTGGGCTAACTCAGTGGAGTTGTCTAGTTCTTGAGTCGAGGAAAGGGTAAGATCTGGATTAGAATCAGTATCTTTATCACTGGTTAGATGAGGAAGAAACTCAGGGGACTCTGAAGGAGCTTGACCTTCTCTCCAAGAGGGGGCAGCTGCTAAGGCTTGGTGGGTTGAAGAAGCAAAGGGGTTCTGTGGAGTAGAAGGAGGGTTTCTTCCCTTAGGTCTCAAGTAGAGTTTGGGAGAAATGGTGGAAGCAGTTCACAACGATGGTGACTGAAGGGGAAGCTAGAGTTTTTGTTATGACTGGCCTGGGTAGGGTCGGTCATAGACTCAATGGGTACTAAGGCTAAGGCTTAAGGAGTCCAGAGGTAGACACCAGAGAACAACTAGAGGCTAGGGAGTCTGAAGGGGGAGGCCTAGGGACAACAAAGGGCTAAGGGTTGTCTAGTAAGCTTCACCACAAAGCGAAACACAAGGTCTTGACTAAGGAGTCCAAAGGAGGAGGCCTAGGGATGATGAAGGGCTTGAGAGGAGAGCACATGCTCAGAGAGTGATGCTAAGAGCAGGTATATTCGAGAGTATCAAGTGATAATTGAGTAGCTCTAGCTTAAGGTTACAGGGTCGAGTGTCTAGGGTTTATATAGTAAAGGGATGGAATGTCATGGAATATGACAGAAGGAAATGTGTCATCCATAGTATGGATGAGTCATGAAGCTGTGGATGAATAATCATACAGTAAGCAGATGACCGAGCAAATGAGTAAGCATGAGTAAGGGAGGTTGGTAATCTACAGTTAAGGATGAGTCATGAAGACTGCGGATCACTAAAGTACGATGAGTAAAAAAGAGAAAGGCATAGTGAAACACGTTAACGAAGAGAGAAAAGAAAAGAATAGGGGCAAGTTGTAACACATCCTCGAGTCCTGGAGATAGGCTCTGAGGTGATGAATGGCAGGGGAGGTGGGTTCATTGTTTCAAAGACGCATAGCATAGGTAGGAATGTCCACAGCAAGAATAGGGGGGTGGGGAGAGGGGATGAGGGGAGGGGATTCTGGATGCCAGTGAAAGAAGGTGTTATTGATCAATGAAGGGGAGGAAGGTGTGTCATTTTTTGGGAGATCTGGGGAGGGGTTCAAAGTAGAGGATAGAGCAGATGGAGTGGTGAGAGGGAGAGAGGTCTCAGTGGAGAGGGAAACTTCAGAGATGTTGGACATGTTGGTTTAGATGGAAGAGATTAGATTAGAGGGAAAAAATGGAGGGATGCAGTTTCTTATAGACAAGGAGAGTGGACTTAGCATGTGTTACACTTGGTCTGGGTAGGAACAGGTGCAGCCTCGAGAAGAAGGTCTTGGGTAGAAGACAAGGACAAGGGGGTCTTGAGGAGTGAGAGATCAAGATGACTAAGAACTAGGGAAACCAAAGGAGTCTTGAGGATCAAAGGGATCAAGACAATGAGGTTCTTCGAGGGTCAAGGAATCGAAGACTGAGTGCTGAGAGCAACAAAGACAACCTATGAAGCTGGTTTTAAAAGCTCAGAGGTTTCAAGGAGCAAAGGATATATTTCAAGATGTATCTGGGAGGATACTCGAGGAGGTCAAGGTTAAAGATACAAGAGCGATATCCAGTCACTTACAAGTAAAAGAGAGAACAATAGAAATGACCATGATTGGTTGGTAAAAGTGGTGCCATAGAATGCTATGGATCATGATGGAATGAGTAGGTAATCTGCAGTAAGAAATAATAAGAAGCTGTGGGTGGCTAAGTGCACATAAAAGTGGTGATAAAGAAGGGGACATAGGAAAAGGGAGCAGAGAAAAGGGAGGAAAAAGGGGAGGGGTCCATATGAATCATAACAGCATGCTTCAGTTCTCACTCTGGAATCCAGGTGTCTTCTTCTGCAGTATACTTTTTCCAATGGATCAGGAACATGTGGTTCCTGGCAGAGCCTCTGTGGCATAAGATCTGTAGTATTTCATATTCCTCTTCTTCTTCTACTAGGTCCAGAGGTGGGGTAGGAAAGTTTGGACCGTGAACAGAGTTTTTTCAATAGGGTGATAAAAGAGAAGCATGGAACACATTGTGGATGCTCTATGTTTTAGGGAGGCACAGTCGGTAGGTGAGGGGGGATAGAACCTGGGTGATGGTAAAAGGTTCTTCTCATTTTGGAGCAAATTTGGGGGATGTGAGAGAGTGTTTCAAGTTCTTGGCTTCTAGCCAAACCTTATCTCTTTTGGTGAAGAGTTTGAATTCTCTGCCATGGCATGCTTTCATGACCTGCCTGGTGAGTTCATGAGCAGCCAAGGCTTCATCTTAGGCAGCAGTAAGGGTTTTTAAATGTGATTTAACTGTGGGAAGACAGGTCTCAGTGAGAATATTGAAAAGGGGGCGAGGGTCGAAGCCCATCATGAGAAAGAAGGGGGGTTTTCTGGTGACAGAATGAGGGCGGTGATTGTGGGAAAATTCTGCATGGGTGATCCAATCAGCCCATGTGACAAGGTTATCACCACAAAAGATCCGAAGATACAGTGACCTCGAAAACTCTTTCAATGTTTGCCTCAACTGTGATATGTGGAGCACACTGCCAGGCACTGTGGGAATTTTGGTTGGCTTTGGTTGGAGTTATAAATAGTACATACGCTCAGCTATGACATTGCCCCCAGGATCATGTGAGTTGGTTCACACACCATTGAGATAGATCCATTTTAAAATAACCATGTCATCAAAAGGGTTTCCAAGCTTTTGAAATGATAACTAGGATCTTAGTCAAATCATTGATTCATTGTTCTTATTTGTTAATACAAACAAATATACATATAAATACCATGTCTAACTTTAAAATAGTTCACACACTTCTTGTTTTCCAACTTCTATCACGGTTAAATCTCTCTCTCTGACTCAGCAAAGCACCATCCTTTCTTTGCTTGATGCTGGTCATTCTGATGAAGCCATTGGCAAGCAAACTGGTGTCAGCCCTTCCACTATATCCAAACTTTGCTCCAAGAAGTGTTCTACCCTTCCCAGAGCTATTGGAGGTTGTCCTTCCAAGCTTTCCCCTGTCAATATTTGCCATGCCCAACACCTTATCACCTCTGGTAGAGCTGAAAATGCTGTTCAAGTCACCAAAGCTCTGTCCAATATCATTAATGAGCCACTCTCTGACAGTACAGTTCATTTTCATTTGAAGAAATCTGGTATGAAGGCTGTAGTGAAGTCCAAACACTCTATTCTCTCTGCTAGGCATCACAATGCTCATTTGGATTTTGCCTATGCTCACAAGGATTGGACTATAGAGGACTGAAAGAAGGTCATATGGTCTGATGAGATCAAAATCAATCACCTAGGGTCAGATGGGCATAAATGGGCTTGGAAAAGATCAGGTGAGGGGCTTAGTGATAGGCTAGTAAATGGAACCCTTAAGTTTGGAGGAGGATCTTTGATGATGTGGGGTTGTATGACTTGGGAGGGTGTTAGATTTGCCTCCAAGATTGATGGTAGAATGGATGGAGATCCTACCTTCAAATTTTGAAAGATGAACTCCAGCAGACACTGGAGTATTATGGCTTCAATCCTCCTGACACCATCTTTCAGCAAGACAATGACCCCAAGCACACCTGCAAGAAGGCCAAGAAGTGGCTAGAGGAGCAGGAATTTGATACTATGGATTGGCTTGCACAGTCTCCTGACCTGAACCCTATAGAACATCTCTGGGGATGGCTTAAAAGAAGGCTTGGAGAGTATGAAAACCCTCCTAATGGCATTTATGAGTTGTGGAATAGAGTTCAGGTGGAGTGGGAGAAGATACCAGTTGAGGAGTGTCAGAAACTGATTGAGAGTATGCCTAGGAGGATTCAGGCAGTGCTGAAAGCAAAAGGAGGCTATACTAAGTACTGATAATATCCAAATACCCTTGTAAATTCAAAAGCTCAGAAACTCTTTCAATGACATGGTTGTTTTAAAATGGATCTATCTCAATAGTGTGTGAACCAAATCACATGATCCTGGGGCAATGTTATAGCTGAGAGTATGTACTATTTATAACTCCACCAAAGCCAACCGAAATTCCCACAGTGCCTGGTAGTGTGCTCCACACATCACAGTTGAGGCAAACATTGAAAGGGTTTCCGAGGTCACTGTATGTCTCAACTTCCTGATTGACCTGTGCTGTTTCACCATCCATTTGAAGGTGATAGGCAGTGGAGAGGGAGAGGCCATATCTGAGGACTTTTCCCAGTTCTTTGGCAAAGAAGAAAGTGAACTTAGGGCCACAATCACAGATGATTTTGTTGTATAGGCTGAAGCATTTGTATACTTTGTGGAAAAAGAGGGAGACAATTCCCTTAGCAGTGACGGTTTTCTTGGTAGGGAAAAATATCACCCCCTTTGTAAGGCCATGGTCTACCACAACCAGTAAGGAGTCAAAGCCGGAGGAAGAGGGGAGATCAGTGATAAGATCGCAGGAGATCTGCTGAAAGGGTCGAGAGGAGGTTGATTTAATGGAGGTGAGAGGGGGGGAGGTGGAGTGGGTATTCACTTTACATTGTTGGCAGGCAGAGCAACCTTCAACATACTTGCAAATGAACTGGGCAAGGCCAGGCCACCAGTACTCAGCAGAGACAAGTTGGCATGTTTTGAGGTAGCCAGGGTGACCTGCTGAGGAGTGGTCATGGGTGCAAGTGACGACATCCTTCTGAAGGGAGGCAGTGGGGAGGTAAACTCAGCCCTGGTAGGTGAGAATGCCATTGGAGTATTTCCAGTCAGAAAGGCGAGAATGGAATGCAGGGGAAATGGTGCCTTTGAGACTTTGGAGGGCATTTTGGACAAGAGAGTTATTGTCAGTGGCTGAGGCAATTTTGTCATGAAGTGCAGTGTTGAAGGTGCAGACAAAAAGGTTTGGAGGAAGCAGAGTAACTGCCTTGTTGTATTTCAGGAGAGAGGACAGTTTATCCAGTCGACAAGAGAGAGCATCTGGTCCTGCAAGGAGTTTGCCAGGGACATGGATCATGCAAAGGTCAAAGTCTGCAAGGTCAAGGAGCCATTGAGCTTGTTGACAATTGAGGTTTTGGGGAAATGGAAGTATGTGAGGTTCTTGTGGTTAGTGAAGATCTGAATGGGGAAGGGGGAGCCTTAAGGTAGTGTTTTCATGCCTGTAGTGCACAGATGACCACAAGAAGCTCACAATTATAGATGTCATAGTTGCATTCAGCAGGAATGAGGAACTGGGAGAGGTAAGAGCAAGGGTGCCAGTCTCCATTAGAATTAGTCTGGAGGAGGATGGCTCCAGTGGCATCTTGAGAGGCATCTGTTGCGATGACAAAGGGGGCAGAGAGGTCTGGGAGGTGAAAGACTGGTTTTGAGAGAAAGGAGATTTTCAGGGACTCAAAGGCAGATTGACAGGCAGGAGTTCAATCCCAAGGTTTGTCCTTCTTGGTTAGGTTTATAAGGGGACAAGCAATATCTGAGTAGTAGTCTATGAATTATCGATAGAAGTTGGCAAAGCCAAGGAATGACTGGACATCTTTAACTTTGGAGGGGGTTGGCCAGGAGGCGATGCCATCCAGCTTAACTGGGTCCATTGCTAGAGTACCAGGGTGGACGATCATCCCATGGAATTCTACTTCCTTAGTGGTGGACTTGCATTTCTCAAGACGAAAATGG
>JBBPMR010000665.1:0-16438 GCA_038090415.1 Rossbeevera mucosa | reverse complement strand
CCGTGCCAAGCAGGACGAGGTCTCGTTCCAAACGTGCTCTGCTGTCTACGTTCGCCATCCCACAGCTCGGCCCGGATATAGCGAAATTCCTACACCATACGATGCCGACGGCGAGATTGTTCGGTTTGCTTGGGAATGGTACGCGAAGCGCCGCCCAAGAGTCCGGAGCAAGAGTCAGCTTCAAAGATTACCCGAGGGTCGCGATCGTCAGATCGGTGGAGTCTGAGCTTTTGAAGGCTGATGATCTCTACCGACATATTTCCCCTTTGCACTGATGTCGATACTCATTCAGTAATACTAGAAAATTTAATGCGACGTTTCTGGGAAGTTCCACATACGTCGGGAATTAACGACTGAGCGTCGTCGAAAAGAACATGACCATTGTCATTGTCAACCCCGCTGAACATCATCGCTCCATCAATATACGAAAGCCAGGAGATTTCAGCCTAATTGTCCCAATTGGGGATCTTAGAGCGTGTGTGGTAAAACAAATGAATTGTGCATCTTTGTGTAATTCACGAGGATGGTTAGGCCTAGAGCGCCGCACACCGCTGTGTGTTCCGACACAACGGCCGCAGCCTTGGAATGGTGGTGAATGGTGGGTATTCGGTAGTTCGAGAACTCTGGAGGCCTTCCCATGGGAATGTCTCGGTAATGTTATCTGCGCACATCAATTTCAACGATGAACAAGAATGTTGCCATTGCTATGTCATACACGAAAAGAGGGTTCGGCAGGCGACGGGAAAATGTCGCTGCCGTTTGGCCGCCGAATCCTGGTCAGCCAAAGATACGTCAGTGAACTTCTCATTCTCAAATAGAGGCCGGCGGATTTCGACATAATTCGTTATAATATTTCCATAGGAATATTCTACGTGTGTGCATGCTAGCAAGCGTACTAATTTTTTTTTTTCCTTTTTACTGGTACATTGCGGCGGTGCTTTCGAGTCATCGGACACTTACACCCAGTCAGAATTCTGCAATGTTGCGGTGGTCGATGAAAAAGGAATCAATTCAACCCCCGGGCACACCAGCGTACACTGCTCCGATCCTTCCCATGATTCCTTTCGTCGGTGGGCAGCCGCCATCAGAGCATCCAAATCATCAATCAAAGTTCGAAAATCGGATCGCGTCTCCCAATAGCCCCCCTCTCTGCCATGGCACTTCTTGTTTTGATTTTTGATTTAGTTTATGCAAGATTCAATATCTCAATCATCATAATGCTACCGTTTTTTTTGGAGATTGTCTACCAACCATTGAGAGCGCTAGTTTTAACGGTCGAAATTATACACGATGTGTATTTCCTACAGGCTGCTGCAGATAATTTTTCCCCGAGTCAGCATAAGCCTTATGCCAGATCTTGCACGGGTAGTCGTGTGAGAGAAAGAATACGCATGACAGGATGTTAAATTACTCAATGCAACCGACCTTATATTCCGTTATCGTTTTTTGTTTGATAACCGTACTGAACGGAGCCGATGTAGCGGTCGGACCCACTTTCCGGTACGAAGAGTCCTGTTTGCTTCTGCGTTCTGCCCAATATGGCTCGAGCCATTAGAAAAGATCATATCAGCCAGTTATTTCCTCAATAGGAGGCCTGGTTTGATTGCAAGGTTCATGCACCGTTGGACAATGAGCTTGTGAAATAAGTTTCAACTACGATCTTCGAAACAACTAACCACCTACGAGGAAAAGTTTGATGGTACAATGATTGAACCTGCATGACACGGATCAATTGATCGAGCTGGGTCATAATTTGTGGAACACTCGTGAGATTGACAAAATTAGTACCATAGCCTGAAAATCGATCGATTTGATGCACTTGACGGTATGGGTCATACGATGTTGTTTGACTGATAGCTATTTGCAGTGCAGTGGAGTCTGTCTTGTTTGCGGTGCCGGTGGAGCAAGTAGATACCCAGTCAATCGTTAGACCGGTATGTTTTCATGAGCCCACCATATCAAAGAAAGAACAGCCCTGCCCAAACTTGGATGATCGTACCTCGTTGCTATGGCTTCACATGCAGGAGTCGGAGACACGGTCCGACCAGGCTCGCAAGCTATCGGACGAGACATTGCCCGAGTAAGTAGCCAATCTAAATTGACGATACCCTGTTTGACAATGACATTGGCCAAGTCGATGCACACAAGGCAACGCCACGGTTCGTTGGGAAAATCCCAAATTTCACTTCCATGGGAAAGGAGTGGTAGCACACAGGTTTCGTAGCCCAGTGGCGAGTCTCCAGTAGGTGTGCTTTTAGACTATAAGTGGGACTAAATGAAGTGACTCAGAGTACTCACGGGCCCGTAGTAAAAGAAGGGCCACATAACGTAGTCACGGTTTCAAAGACCAATAAGAGCTCAAGTTTTGAATAGACCTATCATATTTAATTTCCACGTGAGATTATAAGGTCGTAAGAGATGTTCACGGATTAACATAGCCTCTAGCGTTTGAACATGCTGTTTCAAACTCTTCATTCCAAGTCGGTGATTTGTTCCAGCTTGAAGGCTCGGTGGTACAGCTGTTAGTGATGTTGTACACGACGCATCATGGCGGAGGTAGCGGTCCTAGCGGACCACTGTAAATGACACAGCCTGCGGTACAAAGAGACTCATAGCATGTCGCACAGCCTTGGAGCCACAGTGTTCCGTCGCAGGATCTGCTGAGACCTTCTGCCAGGCAGTTGTACAGTATGCATGTAGCGCACAATCAATAAAGCTGTGAAGAGACGCAGATACGGCCACACAAGTAGAGGATGATGAACGAACCAAGGTCCAACTTGAAGAGGCATTGATGGGGCCCGGATCACATATTACGCAAAAGGCTGCCGCGCTGGTGGCGTAAGCGAATACAAAAGTGTTCCCGGCGCTGAAGCGATGTCAAGATACCGGATTGTATGAAAACTCGCGGAGTCATGGATGCAACTGGCCAAGTTACTTTACCCCCATCATGCATACCTCATCCTGGCTCGTCATTTTCGCGCTATTCGTCTGTTCTACAAACGCAGCAGCTATTCCCAACACCAATGGCAATGGCACGCCTCACGACAATGGGCCTAGGCTTGCAATTGAGAATAGAGGTGCCTGGTTTAAAATCTTCGACAAACCCTTTTGCTAAATAGTGATGCAGGGGAAGCTACGACCAATTGTTGTTGGACACGTGCCGTTTAGCGGTGTCCAACTATACACATTGTGGTTGACAGGCTCGATGTAGCGCCATGTTGTTCGGCGGTTTGAATGGTGACGAGTTACGAATGCCGTCGTGGTTGTTTTCCAAGCACCTTATAATAGTTTTCCAAGCACCTTATAATATATGATAATGATAATTCTTGACGCCCTGAACGTGATTGATTGAGTTCGACCATTTGTCGTCCAAGTGGTTCCATCTGGTGTCCAATTTTACGGGTGCAAGTTCCACTGTACGGGTTATCGCATGTTGCTCGGAGATCTGCGACGGTACAGCATGTAGTGCGGGGATATCTGTACATAGAAGCGTAGGAAGAGTACACGAGGCCTAATAAAAAGCAGTGCGGTCGTGGCAAGTGTGGTGTGATGTTCAAATTAACCCATCTTATCTACCTCTCCTTCATCTTCTACCTCCTCCTCCTCCTCCCCCTTCATTCATTCGAAAATGTCCACCTGGAAAATCGGCTCTTCGAAAAGTATGTCTCGCCTATTTTCTTGCCCTGGACTTGCTTATTCCTCACCTCGATCCCCCGATCCTGCCCTCGCCACCATTCATCCAGAGGCCAAGGATATCAGGGATAATGTCGTCCTCTCACGATCCGTCACCCCGATACCGTCCAGACCAACCACCCCAAAGCCCCACGGCACTGCAGAACAGCAGGCCCACCTCCGTTCCGGTATGCTTATGATTCGTATCTTTTCCGGTGTGTCCCATCCTCTCCGCGCCTCGTACGTGCCATAACGGAACGCCTTCCGGCACAGGCCGCGGCCTCTCCCTTGCTCCTGGCGTGCAAGTCCCGGAGGTGATCCAGAAAGCCCTCGAATCATCCCCTCCAGCACCCAGACGAGCCGCCAGCAACCGCGAAAGTTACCAGAGGAAGCGCAACTGGTGGCTCCCCTATGTCGTCCTCGAATTCGATAACAACCAGGTCCTCGTAGACGCCATGGGCGGTGATCTCTCCAACCCAATATGGAATTATCGCGCAGCATTGTATGCCGATCCGCTCATGGTCATCCTCGGACGTCCGCCGCTTACGATAAGTCACATAGCGACGTATCACGCACCTCAAATATCTCCGTCTCTGCTTATTTACGGACGGCTGCGGTCGTGCACAGCCAAGAAGACATGGGAAACGATCTGTTGATGGCACGAATCCAGATAACGCCGGCGTTAGATGGTCACGTATGCACACGTTCCTGGTATCTTGACGCTCACAGTGTCTCACTCGTTTTTGCCAGTACGCATCCGATCAATGGTACACAGCTGCCGCTGGAAGCGGCTCCTTCCATCTCAAACTGGACTACCGCCCTACGCGAGCCGAGTCGCTCACAATCGAGGCTTTTGATCTGCTCAAGGTGATAGGAAAAGGCTCGTTTGGGAAGGTCATGCAAGTACGAAAGAAGGACACCATGCGCGTGTATGCCTTGAAGACCATACGAAAGGCACATATTGCCTCGCGGCCGGGTGAAATCACCCACATCTTGGCCGAGAGAACAGTCTTGGCTTTGGTGAACAATCCCTTCATCGTGCCTCTCAAGTTTTCCTTCCAGAATCCAGACAAACTTTACTTGGTGATGTCATTTGGTGCGTTATTTTATATCATACCATCGTTGATAAAATATGCATCGATCGCACGTTTAGTTAACGGGGGGGAGCTATTTTATCATTTGCAACGGGAGGGGAAATTCAACCAGGACCGTAGTCGGTTCTACGCTGCAGAATTGCTTTGTGCGCTGGAGCACCTGCACAGCTTCAATGTCGTTTATCGTGATTTGAAGCCCGAAAATATCCTGCTTGACTACACGGGCCACATAGCCCTCTGTGATTTCGGTAAGTTCTTGTCATGTTCGTCGCTATCTCCATTTGTTGACATCCGTAATAGGTCTCTGCAAACTGAACATGTCAGAAACGGAGAAAACAAACAGTAAGGTTTACACGATCAGTCCTCATTGCTGACCATCGATCCTTCGTTTTGTTAAGCATTTTGTGGAACTCCAGAGTATATCGCGCCAGAACTCTTGGAAAGTCAAGGTTACACCAAGACTGTTGATTGGTGGACACTGGGCGTCCTGTTATACGAGATGATGGTGAGTGCATTTCTTTGGGAACACCTCGACGCGAACCAATCCACTTGCAAGACTGGCCTCCCACCATTCTACGATGAGAACGTGAACACAATGTACCAACGCATCCTCATGGATCCACTAGTCTTCCCATCTGACATATCTGGCGAGGCGAAGAGTGTCATGACTGGGCTTCTCCAACGTGATCCAACTCGACGTCTCGGCACAAATGGCGGAGAGGAAATCAAGAAACATCCTTTCTTTGCTAAATATGTCGATTGGAACTTGTGAGTGCATCTTCTGGCCGTCTTCATCGCAACAGAGATTGAATATCAAGCACAGGCTCCTTCAAAAGAAGATACAACCACCATTCAAGCCGAGCGTGGTAAGCAGTCTGAGTGGAGAGCCTTTTCCGTTCATTTGCTCACACGGATAACGTCACAGGAATCGGTTCTCGACGTCGCCAACTTTGATCCCGACTTTACGAACGAAGAAGCCCAAGACTCAGTAGTGGAGGACTCTCGCTTGTCGGAAACGGTTCAAGATCAGTTCAGGGGGTTCACATACAACCCGGCTAACGAACACCTTAGCGAGAGCGTCAACTATGGTCACGTCATGGGATGAACCGTGGTCCCTAACAGGCAATGGGGTCCTTTACGTCCGCGCTGGTCGTGGTCGCCGCGGATTCACTTTGCATTCCTCCGTGGAAATTACTATTTGTCCTTTTCTCTGTATCACCATCTCTGTCTTTGCGACCTGTTTCCTTTTCGTTTGGAAATATGTATTCTGTCCCCGACGGTGACCGAGTTTATAACTTTTTGTGGTCCTCTGTCAGAGACACTTGTATCACTTTTACGGCCAGAACGCGCGCCTTTTTTTAGATTAGCATTCAAGGCGAAGGCACTGTATTTTCCCCGTTCATTGCATCGTTGATCACGGACGTATTCCTTTTATGCGTTTTTTCTTCTTTGCTGTTTCCGCGAATCCTATTTATGAGGAATGATTTGCTTCTCTTTTTACCCATGTAGCGAAGATTCTCTAGCCGCATTCATTGTATGACGCTGACCGGTCGATGCGATATATGTATGTATGCATTGGGTTGTCTCTATAATTATGCTCGTGTTCGCATCGGAAAGGGAAAGTGAACCATTGTGTGTCAGATCCACAATCTACACAATTGGACAACTTCAGCCAACACGAGGGATCGTTTCGTAAGGACCCTCGCTTGTAAAAGACGAATCCACCTCAGAGATAGAATTTAGCGACGAGCAGGTGTCCACATAGCTCGTCCGGATCAAATCTAAAGCACAAGGTCGTCGTCGTCGAAGCACAAAGAAACGGAGTCGTGCTCCGATGGTTACTGGCACACGTCCCTTGGACGCCGCTTTAAATAACGCGATTACCATATGAAAGCATTAAGACATGGTTCGGAATGTAATATCGAGCATAACAAATACAAGACGCCCACCAGAAACGGCTTCAAACGAGTGGGGAGGAGGGTGTCAGTTTGGAAATGGATAAGGGTGGCAGGTTTGCGGGGACGAGCAAGGACGGCGATGCAATAGCAAGGAAACACGACAAAAAGAGGTCCAGAAGAAAAGAAAAACAGAGCTGATTTGAGCAATGCGAATACTGCAAACTAAGGTGTGAAGATAGATAGAAACAGTAGTGAATAGCGATCTAGGACGAAGAGACTCCCGATCTGAGCGTCCATGATCGACTTGGGGTGTGCAGCAAGATGGTATAAACAGGGATTCCAACGTCACGTAGTGTTCGATCCCCTTCCTAATCACATGTTTAGCGGGAAGGCAAGAGTCCTCGAGTTCAATATAACCTTACCTTTGGTAGACTCGCTAGCCGTTCGCTTAGACGGCATACCCCCATTTTCTCTTCGTCTAAACCGACATTCTATCCACGATGTTACACATCCACATAAATAAGCACCGGTTCTCCAACACCTTCGATCTCCGGAATCACGCATTTCAAATCAAATGCTTTGGCAAGCACTATTTTGAAGATCTTTTGGACATTGATCGATGCGGACGTCGAACAGAAGATCAACGATGCGTGCATTGCTCGCGCAAATCGCTTCGCCTGCGAACTCATCGATGGATGGATCTGAATGAATCAACGTATGAGCAAACCTGTTTGGTAATCTCTTCCTGTTCATCTCGCGGGAAGGTTGCAAATGTGTCAAATTTCGTCCCTATCAAGAATGGAATTGCAGTCTGCGAAAGGAGATTAGAAACAACGCTCGGTTTTGGGAAGCAATAAGATCGAGGTTTGCTACCACGCCATCGCAGACGCGTGCTCACACCCGAGGACATCGACGTCGCGTAGCCGAACGCAGGAAGATAGAGCATTCATCGACACACCTTGTTGAACCCCCGTGCCTGCCGATACCACTCCTTGACCGAGTTCAGCGTCGACTTTCGCGAAAGGTCGAACATAAAGAGGATGGCAACGGCGTCATTGCAAACGAGCGGTAACATGTTTACGAATTCTCGCTGCCCTCCAAGGTCCCAGATGGAGAACGTGATTGTTGTCCGTCGAACGGTTATTGTCTTTTCCATGAAATTAACGCCTGGCGACGATGTGTTGTTGAGAAGGGAAGGAGATGGATGAACCGAAACACGAACCCAGCGTCTGAATGTAGTCTTCATCGAAACTGCCCTCCACATATTTGACCATGAGACTGGTCTTGCCTATCTGTGAATCCCCGACCATTCCGACCTTGATGACCACGCTGTTCTTCTCCTCGTTGTTTTCGACCAAGGGATGGGGGTTCTGACCGCTGGGGCCAGCCAATGAGGAGGAAATTGAAGTCATGGGGACGGACATAACGGGGCAGGGTGGAGGCTGGATCGGATGAAAGACTTCAAGGGTGCTGGGGTATAGAGATAGGAGGGATAAAGAAAAAAAAAAGTGATAGAAAAAAAAAAAAAAAAGACGCGTGCTGTGTTGCGTTGGTGAAGCGGGTTCGACAAGCGCTCCAGGTCAGAAACGACCAGCAGAACTGAGGCGTAAACAACTGGAAATTCTGGCTCTGTCGTCCGTCAACAGCCAACGCAGACGATGTAGCAGCGAAGTTGCCCGAAACCTGTGTCACAACGTGCCCTACAAGTTCGCAGGCTCGGCAGTCTAAATTTCAACCACGTCCACGTCGAACATGCGAAATCTTCCTTCATCTCCCAGTTGTCAGCGACTCATGACCACGTACTTTTGTGTCTATAATCAAACGCAGGTCGCACCTTTGGAGAATTCTGTTATTAACATCTATGTACAGATTTCCCTTTACGCTACTGTGCTAAGTTTATTCTCCGGGGCGAGTCGCAGGAATATTGAAATTTTAGCTCTGCGCCATCATTGCGTACTGAGAGAATTTCGCCTGGGTCCCGTCTCTAGTCCATCGCCATCAGCTTCCCCTCAGCTCCTATCAATGATTCTTAGTTCCGAGGATGCGCGTGCAGCGTATACATTCAACGGTCGCCTTGACTGTCCTCTTACCACATCCTGCAATGATGATCACGATCTTCGCAAAGGACCTTACAACATTTGATGCCAACGGTACGAAATCTGATTGATAGGTACGGAGTGCTTCTATTCATAATACAATTGACAAGGATTGATATCAATTTATACATTGCACTATTTCACAACTATCACCAATCTTCACAATACATAAACTCACCAACCATAGACGAGAACAGGTATGGTATCTCCTAATTCGGATTATCACCGAAGCTCATGAGTAGTCCACTTCGAACTAATCTATGGCTAAGAAGGCAGAATAGTGGCTCCTAATCACCTGTTTTTAGGGGCCACGTTAGCCACGAGCTAGTATGAAGCCGATGATGAATGTTCATGGATATGGGCATTTCCCACACGGGTTCGTGTGGATGGCAGGTATTTGAAATTGATCTATTATATTTTTTACGGATTGCATCATGGAAAACATGTTTCACAGAAAGCTAGGGCAAACGCTCGAGAAACGATTGGCTTTACGTCTCCAGCAATCGACAAACCTGGAACTCCACATGGCATGGCCCCAGAGAAAGAGGCAGGCAGCACTCATATAGAGTGGGTTTAGTGTGTGGGGTGGGGGAGTGGGTTATTCAATGCTTTATCACTAAAGAACCCGATTCGAGGCGCCCTTGGTTCATTTTAGCAATGGAAGCAATGAGGGCTGCATGAGGTCCAGCGGCAAAATAATCGCACATGTTCCGATATAAAGTGGGTGGGCAGTATACGAGCAAGCATCGAGAGACGGTACCATTCCACCCCCATGTACTCCCTTCACCAAATCATCCAAATTACCAATGCCTCCACTTATAGGTTCGATACGAGTGGTGTCGTAGGGATGCTCGGAGGCGAGAATGCCGTCGACGCTCTCGAAACTATCCACCTACACATTGGCCGACAATGGGTGGGATGGTATAACTATCCAGGGACTATCACTGTAGCAAGGAGATTTGGTCAAATGGCTAATTCTCGTCTGTGGGACAGCCTTTTCCCTGGACCAAACCTAACTCCCGCAGCCACTTTCAAGCTCGACGGCGAGTCTGGTCCCGATTACAGAGGCTCGTACTCTGGAACCAGATTGACAACCAAATATCTGGGACACTTGATTGCAGATGTCTGTAAGGACCTCGACGAGAAGGAGCTCCTTCTCATCAAGAAGGACGGATCTAAAGGGAGAACGACTAGGGCGTCTACAGTCACGATCATCTCATTTCCTCCAAAACAACGCGACGGGAGTAGGCAGTCTGAGATTATCTCAGTGCCTCCGAGTGGCGACTGGTCTATTGCGCTCTGGGCTCTCGTGCCATCGCTAGTCAGCATAGCGTCTTGTGTCTTGTGTCTAGTCGCCCGCGATTCAATCTGTGCATCTCTCATCCTTGTCGGTATTTTTTGCAGCGGCTTCTCGTCCTTGGTCCTTGGGGGGGCCAAACTCAAGATTCACGTTCCGGTCCCATCCGCAGCTTCGCCACCCGGTGATGGTGTAATGCTTGCAGAGGATGGAAGCATCATCGTCTTGAAAGGAGAAGAAGCCGACGTGAATGTCATCACGAAAGGGGTGTTCGAACTCGATTTTTCGTGCGGGATATGCGCGCATGAGAAGCACCACTTGGTCGGATTGAGTTCCCTCTTCTTGATGACACAGTTTTTGGCGCAGCTCCTCCTCATACCACGCGGCTCCTTCTTTGGCCAGATCCTATACCTTCTCTCCTTCGTTGCGTCGGGGGTGTACCATCTATTCGTCGCGTCGTACGAGAGGAAAAAGATTCATCAGGATCTCCTCTTACGGGGCCTGGACATCCGGGTGGAGAAGCAGATGGAGAAGCGAAAACTGGGGACGAGGACTCAAATGGCAGTCTTTGTCTGTTTGCTCCTAGGAAACGGCAGCCACAATCCTTCCATGTGTAAACCTGACGCTGTCCTGACCAGCATTATACCCAACGACACGCCGGTCTGGAAATATTGGAGAAGAAAGGTGGTGAAGGAGCTGGGCCACTTTTGGAAGGGTGGCCCGGAGTCGTTGGGTTTCTACGCTCCAGCCATCCGAATCGAGCCCGAGGATGACGAAGACCGGGGTGAACACTCGCACTTTACGTCAGACGACTTAACGCTCCTAGGAAACCTCATTGACGATGCTTGGAGCGTCTTCAACCAGTATCCAAAGTGGTGTGATCAGACTGAGGTCTGGAAGGCCCGGGACGAAGAAGAGAACGAAGAGAAAGAGAAAGTCCACCCTGTTTCGGGATACAGCTGTGTTTGACATTATGGATTCTGTACATTGATTCACGTGGGCAAAGTAGAGCGGCCGCCGTCAATTTACCTGAATAAACTTACTTTACATTGGTTATATCACTGGCTGTCGTGTAACCAGTTTTGTTGTATGTAGATATCCCAAACTTACGTATGGTAAGTGATCGTGCGTCGATTCCTACCCCCAACAATGGAGACCTCAGGCCTCAGGCCTTAGCTGCTATTCGACACTGCATACCTGACTCGAGAGCACGCCAACCAAAACTCCTTTCCGCCTTCCTCACACCACCCAAGCGGGCCAACGTCGCAATCAGCGCAGATGAGGAATTTGATCTGTTTCGACAAGGCTATCGGAGGAAGAAGGTCAATATCAAATGC
Organism: Rossbeevera mucosa; assembly: GCA_038090415.1. Classification (NCBI taxonomy): domain Eukaryota; kingdom Fungi; phylum Basidiomycota; class Agaricomycetes; order Boletales; family Boletaceae; genus Rossbeevera; species Rossbeevera mucosa. The sequence continues at coordinate 5,044 of JBBPMR010000665.1, read as the reverse complement.
ATGTGCTCGGGTCGAACGAGGGGGAACACCTGACGTCGCTGAATCGCTCGCTGCCAGTACGGGTCGAGAGAACCCAACGTTCTCAAACTCCATCGGGGATGGTGTAACAAGCCACCACGAGACCGTTGCAGGCGGTGCTGGAAGCGGATCCAACGCGGGATCGACGGGGTGATTTGGAGAGTCCATCTATGTCATAGTGCACCCGGTCGGGGCGTTTCGAATTGATGAAAAGACGTTGGACCGTACCTCGATCCCAGACCGCTCGACCAGTTGGCCCACGCCACGCTTCAGAATTACGCTGCGACAGCCCCGTGGACAGAGGAGGTCGTACTTGTTCGTTAAAACGCCATCCTCAGGTGGGTGAGGAAGAGTGAGATCTAGTAACGATTCTTGATACGTTCGGCTTTCCGGGGCGGTCGTTTCTGGGACAATCTGCAATGCCCCGAGGATTCCAGATGGCAGTGGGGTGCTCATTTCGTCGCAGCGTCAGTATAAGGAGATTTACTACAATATAAGAAAATGGAACAGGACAAAATGCATTAAGAGGGAATCGAACCCCCGGCGGGTCGATGGCAACGACCCAGGTTACCACTACCCCATTAATGCAGTGGTCATCAGCTCGTACGATTAGATCTAATTTCAGTCCCAACGAGCCTTACTTGCAGGTGCCAGGTGCCCTTTCTCGTAAAAAAAAAAAAAAAAAAAAAAAAAAAGGGAAAATACCAAATTTTTGTGGGGTGACTTTATAAAGTCCGAAAACTCATCACGTCTACTGACTCGGATTTGTTGGGAACAGTCGCAAGTCAATCAGTAGGAGTCAGTCAAGCTCTCCGTGCAAATCCACCGATACAGTTAATGATATTGGGGAGTTCGGATGGAGCCTGAAGACCCAGTAACGTTGTATGACATGGAAATGATGACACTCTAGGTCCTGGTCTAGGATGACTGATCTGGCAACTTCAAGTCGTACGGTGCCTCCGCCGGCACGACTCGTTGTTTTGGAATTGGGGCGGCGGGTCCAATGACGCACAACGACGAAATGATTGACAGATCGCATCGATCATCGATCACACGTCTAGTCCTCAAAGACTCAAACCAACAACATTGCAATATTTGCCCTGATCACTACGCATGTCAAGTCCTACATAAAATAAGTCAAACTGAGCCCGCATCAACTTTTTGGTCGACTAATCACCTTCCCTCATGCGCTTCTCATTCACCACGGTCATCTTTTCATTAGCTGGCTTCGCAGCTGCAATACCCAAACCAATGGTCAAAAGCAATAGCTTCGCCATGAAACTCACCAAACATGGCACTCCCTCTGGCTTCCCGAATCCAGACAACACGGTCGATATTGATGCTCTCAACGCTCATGTTGCATCACTCAGCGCGTATGTTACGTGAACGGTGACATTGCATTCGTTCTCGCTCAGGCATTATTTTTTTTTAGCAAGGTTATTCGCAGTTTCGACAATTATAAGAAGAACACGGGAATGGCCCATTCCTATGCTGTGAATGGGAGCGGGATACGAGAGCGTGGGGCTGGAACTCCTTTGATGAGTAACAAGCAGAGTAATTGGTATGGCGAGATCTCGATCGGTACTCCCCCCAAGTCCTTTTTCGGTAATTGCCCTTCACACTACTGATATATATTATCCTAATCATAATCTTCCTGCGCTGTCGTCGAGAAGTTGAAGTCGACACAGGGTGTAGGTAAGTAGCTCTTTTCGGGAACATCAACTTGTTCAATTTTGGGGTAGTGATGTGTTCGTGCCTTGGAGCCTCTGTGATGACAGCTGCGATGGTCACACTCTTTGGGATCCAGATGAATCAAGCACTGCCACCAAAATCATGTTCAATGGATCACCCAAGGAGTTCTCCATGCTATATGCGGATGGATCCAGAGTAACAGGTTTCCAGTACATGGACAATGTTACTATCGCTGGCTTCATGGTATGTTCCGTGTCGTCCATGAAATGTAATTGTTCTAACTGCCTAACAGGCGGACAAGCAGGTCATTGGTGCTGCAATGTCTTATTCTCCTCATTTCCACAAAGACGAATGGGCTGCAGACGGCATGTTGGGAATGGCTTTCCCGTCTCTCTCGGCTTATCCTGCTGAGCCGTTGTTCACAACGCTCATGGACGACGAGGCCATCGATCCTGTGTTTTCAGTCAAGCTCACTTCTGATGGAGGCGAGTTGTTTGTCGGCGGAACTAACCCCGACCTTTACAGTGGTGAATTCACGTATGTCCCTGTGACGGAGCAGGTAAGATAAAATGCTATTAGATTAGCACATGGATGTAAGTGATGTCTCATATCAGCCATTCAGGCCCACTGGCAAGTGGAAATACAAAGCATCCGAGATGGCAAGGGCAACATGATCCTAACCAATGTACCCGCTATCATCGATACTGGTGCCACCTTAATAGTGGGTGATTCGACGCGAGTTTCCAATATGTACAAAACCCTCGGTGGTTTGTACGTTGGTGATGGATACTATTGTTGTAAGTTTTAATATATTTTCGCAGTTTTGTACTGCTAACACCTGATAGTTCGATGTGATTCATTCCCTACCATCAACCTTAGCTTTAGCGGCAAGTCTTTTGCGATCCCTCCAGAACTCCTCAACGTTGGAAAGATCTCATCGGGCTCGAACAAGTGTTTCAGTAGCATCGTCGCTAAAAACACCGGTGCTTGTAAGTTTATTTTTATCTGTTTCATATCTCCTTGATTGATCGTATCGATCAGCGTTCTGGATGGTCGGGAGCACGTTTCTCCGAGGCTACTATACTACGTTCGAGTTCGGTGAAAACCCCCGAGTCGGATTTGCACAGTTGAGATAGTATCATATCAAGTGTCGATCCGTTTAATAGGTTGTGAAAAGGGGCGTTTATTCTTGCGTCCGGATACGCAAATCATTTTGCCACAGGTTATGTGCTCTATGTCGTACGAGGCACACACGCCTTCGGACTTATGCGCATCGCAAACTTACCCTAAAAGCATAATCATTGGATCCCCTGTTGCTCACGAACCGTTTCATGACCTCACCGACATGACTTCTCACTCTCGTTTAATTATCATCGCTGAGGTTAGCTTTCCATCGTTCCAAGCAAAGCCTAGTGTAATTTCACTACAAATCTGCATGCCTTCAAGTTTGATCGATTCAGTATTCTATTTGGCTGGAAGCGATGGTGCGAGTGTCACCTGAGTGGAGTATCGATGCTGGGTACGTCAGGAGCCCCCAAGAGACTGTTGATTACTACGCACCTAGCTTTCCATTCCGGTACAACATTCCCACGTCACTCATTACTTACAGTTCCGGAGAGTTCCGCACATCCCTCAGTCGTTTTACTCCTTCGACTGAGTGCTCACTCTCATTAGAGACCATGAAATCGTCGTGGGTCCCAGGAAGCGCGTCATATCCTCTGAAGCACATGTACTTTCTTTCTCTCATAACTTCCTCCACGTTTCCCTAAATTTCCTACAAGATACGAGAACTGGGCATAACATAATGAACACGAGAGTTTCGGTTCCGGTTAGAAATAGTTGTTTGGGTGATATCCAAAGGACAACTTCGAGCCGCCGCTGAATGAAGTTTGTTTCAGAGGTAACGGCGTGATGCATGTCGGGAAAAGGTCCCCTGGAGAGCAGTGAGCTGAGGGCTACTCGGAAATGAAAGCCAATTCTAAGTGTACTTGGTTGCAGTGGATCTCTACAATACTTTACTAGCTAGGTGAGTCAAGGCAAGGAATCAAGAAATTGATCGTGGCACGCTAGTAATACATAGGTTGGGCATAAGCACCTTCTCCTAGACGTATCCACATTCGATTATGACATGGGCCAAGGGAGCCCTCAGAATAAACGTTCCCTCTCTGGAAGAGGACAGAGGACAGGGGGACGTAAGTGCTGCAAGGACGACGGCCAATCCAAATGGCTTTTAGGGTCCTCTTCGTAGTCTACGCTCATCGAATCTGCGAGCGAGGCTTCGTAACTTTGTGCTGAACTGAGACTGTAATATGAAGTAGCGGGGGAGGATGGCACTGGAGACTCCGCCCTCGGCTCCGTGACGGGTTCAACCTCTTGTTCTCTTTCGCATAGCACAGGGAAAAGCTTCCATGTATTACCAGATTTCTCGACGCACACAACGACAGCTCGGTTTTCGGGGACGCCATTCTCGAGGAGGAGTTTGGCCAGCGGTGTGAGAATCTCTGTTCGAATAATTCGCTCGATCCTCCGCGCGGAACCCACACGGTTACGTGCAGCCTGGGTTTGAATATAGCCACGCGCTGCCTCGTCAACACGGAATTGAAGGTCAATAAGTGCCAGCTGCTTTTTGAGCTCTTCCAGACGGGCGTCAATCATTCTGATTAAAGTGGCAAAAGTCATGCGTCGCTACAAAAATGTGAGACAATTCCATATCTAGTTGCGATAATGGAGAACGCACGAAAACTATAATTTGATCGATACGTGATAAGAACTCCCCAGGGAACGCCCTATAGACCTCCGTTTGGAAGTATGTGGCTTCATGCTCCTCTGTAGTGGAGGCCTTAAGGTTCATTTGACCAACGCTCGTTGATATGACAATAATGCAATTACTGGTGCACCCCAATTAAAAACCAGAGAAGAATCAAAAACCATCCTTACTTGAAGTCCACAACATTCCCATCACCATCTCTGAGGACTCCTTCGTCCAGAATGGTTTGCATAGCCATCCTAAATGCCACACACCCCTTTTCGATGCTGTTGAATAACGCTGATGGTTAGTACTGTTCAAATTACTTGAAAATTCACGGCTACTCTTTGATGTGCACGATCGAAAAAGGCTTTCTTTTAATGCATTCGGTGAGCTGACCACCGTTGTCATATCCTGTGCATGAGGGCGTTCCAATCTGTCAAATATTGTTCAAGCCGACCCAAGTCACAGAATCGGTTACAACGCCTACCAGGCGTGTCATGCTATGCGGTTCAGCATAGTCGCTTGCATCGATGCGCAGCAGTGACCCGGCTTGTCGGAGAGCAATACTACCAAGCTGTCATACGA
>JBBPMR010000664.1:0-16455 GCA_038090415.1 Rossbeevera mucosa | reverse complement strand
TGTTGGATTGTGAATCCACACCTAGACAATAAGGGAACGGCCAGATAGCCTAGTGGTTAGGCATCCCAGTACTATAGGGAGGACCTGGGTTCAATTCCCAGTCTAGCCAGATTTTAGTGACTTAACAATCCAACATCTTACTCATGCTTATTCATCTCACTTCGTCATCTGCTTACTGTACAATTACTCATCCGTAGCTTCTATGACTCATCCATACTGCGGATGACACATTCCCTTCCATCATGTTCCATGATATTCCACCCCCTTAGTATATTAACCCTAGACACTCTTCCTGTAACACTAAGCTAGAGCTACTCGATTCTCCCCTTGAATCTATCTGCTCTTAAGCCATACCCTTAGTCCCCCTGAGCATGTGCTCACCATAGTAACCCTTCGTCGACCCAAGGCCTTACCCTTTGGTCTCCTTAGCCAAGTCTTTGTGTTTTGCTTCATGGTGAAGCTCACTAAGCACCCTTAGCCCTTCATCATCCTTAGGCCCTCCCCTTGGGACTCCTCAGCCCTTCGTCGTCCTCTGGAGCTTACCCCAGGACTTCCAACCCTAGCCCTAGTACCTATTGAGTCTACAACCAACCCTACCTGGGCCAGTTGTAACAAACACTGCAGATGCAGTGGGTGATGTGGGCCATCACCCCACTGAGCCTCCAGAGCCCCCCAATGAGCCAGAATGCTGAACGGACAAGGATTAGGCCCAGGCTGAGGAAAAGACCAGCAGCAAGATGGGATTTGAAGGCAGAGCAGGTGGCAGACGAGTTAAAGCAGATGCCGCACACGACATGGTGATGGCAAGGTCGGTGAGTTGCCTGACGAGCTGGTGCAGTGACACAACAAGCCTAAGAGCTGCGAGCTCGAGGGGAAGAGAAGAGTGTCAGCAAAAGCGAGCTCGAAGACAGCACATACCAGGAACAAGCGCACGACCTTGGAACCACCAAACAGTCACAGGGAGGTCTGGTATTGACTCATGCAGCCACAGAACTCATCAGAATGAGAGCGTGAATGCTCAAAACGAACAAAGGAGGAGGCCTTACCATGTGAAGACCAAGGAGAGCCGGAAAGTCTGGGAGGCAATGCACACACGCTGAAAGTCGACGGCAACCAACTGGAATGTCTAGAAAGTGATTGGGACATCAGCGGTAATGAAACAGATGTGCTAAACTCACCTAGAGACCCAGCACATGCTCAGAACGAGCAAAGAGCCCAAGAACCCGAGAGCGAGTCGGAATGCGCCGGATTTGCGCAGAGCGATGTCAAGAACAATAAAAGGGGTCCTGGAAATGGTCAGAACAACTGCGGCAATGGCACAGACGCACCAGACGAGGAAACTAGCCCAAGAGGTCAGGATATCGACCAAACTGAAATTGGAGCGATCAAGGGCAATTAGGAATGCCAAATGGGTGGAAATGGAGCCAAGAGGAGCAGGAGGCAACAGGGAACGAGCGCCGTAACGAGCAGCACACACTGCGATCCGAAACGACTCGGAACCAGACTGCTAGATGAGCACCATACGAGTCAGCCAAAACATGACAAGGAGAAGGCCAGACACACACCTAGGCTATCCCAGCCACCACCAGATGATGTTGGACGATACGCCAGCCACCCAAACCCACCACGTCGACAAGGATGACACAAGCTGTCAACTTCCTATCGATGGAGAGCGTGCATGCCATGACCTTCTAAATCGGGTAACCATGCGAGCGCAGTGCAACCTGGACAGACCAACAGACTACATACATGCACATAGATGCTACAAGAAATCACTTGTTAAGTGGAACCTTTACAAGTATTTTTACATTCTTTTGATTATTTCTTATCCACTACATAGTAGCTACCCACTCCCATTTGAGGGGGAGTGTTGGAGATCACGCAGATAGCAAATGGTGTGCAGTAGTACAGCCACCATATTACGTAATCATAGCTAGTTCAAACCTTTGTAGTGTAGCCTTTACTCTAGTGACTTCTACTAGAGTTTTCTACAGGTACAGTACTACATTCCAATATAGTGACTTCTACTAGAGTTTTCTACAACTCCATCGTCAGGAGAGGGCGCCGCTATGGGTGCGTTGAGAGAGGGAGCAGGCTGGGCAGGTTCTGCCATTGGCCATGGAGGCGCTCTGCTTGGTTTATCATAGCAGGGGAATTGCGCTTCCTCAAAAGAGGCTTGTGCAGCTGTGAAAAGGACATTGTTGGGGGAATGCATAAAGAGGAAATTTGATTTGTTCCCTGGTGCTACACTGAGATACACCATGAGTTCTGATTTAGGGGCTAATTTGTCAGCCCGAACATCAGCAGAAAGGAATATGTATGCAGCACAACCAAAGACGCGCAAGTGGTCAATTCTGGGCTGCATTAAACTAAGCACCTCAAAAGGTGTGCACCATTGAAGGCAGCTTAGGGGGGTGTGGTTGTAGCAATGCATTGCGTGAGCTGTTACGACCCTCATTTTTAACCTAAGTCTTAAGCGCTCAAGTTATCTTATCTAGATGCGCGTCTATCTTATCTTATCTTATCAGATGAGATTAGCGCTTGCAGTCATCTTATCGAGTCACATGATCAAGGTCTAGAACCTATGACATCACTATAGTCTAGAACATGATGTCATATGATGTCATACCTTATTGCATCGGCATGGCACACAGCCCTGCCTCATTGTCTCCTTATGGATCACATAACCTGTGCTCCTCATGGCTAGTGCATGCTTGACACATGGTGGCCTCATGGTAGTCTAACTTATTATAGATAGTTTATCTCACGACCGTGTGACTGGCTCACATGCCTACCCTAGTGTACGCCTCATGTAGAACATGTGTAGCATAGTATATATTGAATGCAGCACCAGCCAGACTCCTCAGTCTGTTCTGGTTGATTCCTGACTAAAGAGTTTCCCCTCTTGAGTTATTAGTCTTTGAGATGACTTAGTGCCATTCCTGTATAGGTTTGGTCATTGCCAACAAAAGAACAGACTCTTATTCACTACCTCACCTCACCCAACACCAGTACATGTGTCACGAACTTTAAATACTTTGAGGCCCTAATCACGCCATCTCCTTGCTCTCTAGTCTATTGGTCTTGTCCCACCATCTGGGTGTAAAACAGATGTGCTTGCATAGCCGACACCGAGACGTTAATCGGGTGGAGAACAATGCTCCAATCTAAACATTGTTTCAAAGTAATGTGACGTACGTTCGCTTTGGTGGTCAGTAGTTCCCAATCAACAGAGAGCAGCCACCCACTTGCATCACACGAACGGATAGAATCATGATCTCTTCTATCTAAAATAAGATTCACAGTCTTGGCGTACTAAAACGTCAGCCGTAGCCAGGCAGAAACCGGTTCTTTCAACTCTTTTCGACAAGTGTGTGGGGCTCATGTATCCTGCTATTGCATTTCCAGAATGATAGGGCATGTTGAGAAGGACTCTTTGTGAGATCCCCCTTGTTGCCAATGACCAAACCTATATAGGAATGGCACTAAGTCACCTCAAAGATGAATAACTCAGGAGCAAAGGGGACTGTTTAGTCAGGAATCAACCAGAACAGACTAAGGAGTCTGGCTGGTGCTACATTCAATATATACTATGATACACATGTTCTACATGAGGCATACACTAGGGCAGACATGGGACACAGTCACATGCTCGTGAGATAAACTATCTATAATAAGTTAGACTACCATGAGGTTACCATGCATCAAGCATGCACTAGCCAAGAGGAGCACAGGTTATGTGATCCACGAGGTGTCAATGAGGCAGGGCTGTGTGCCATGCTGATGCAATGAGGTATGACATCATATGACATCATGTTCTAGACCTTGATCATGTGACTTGATAAGATGACTGCAAGCGCTAATCTCATCTGATAAGATAAGATAAGATAGATGCGCGCCTAGACAAGATAACTTGGGTGCTTAAGACTTAGGTCAAAAATGAGGGTCGTAACATCACCCCCCAACTAGGGTTGAGATTCCAGATCAAGAATAAGAACTATCTGCAAGCAGGGCACCTGGAAGCACACAAGCAGGAATGATGATCAATATTCCGTAGAATCAGAGGTGAAGTTATTGAGCTGTTGCCCAAAAACCTGGTCAAAGAGACCATGAGATATGTTCAATCGATGAGGAGCATTAGGGAATTTATGATGAAAGTCTTCAATCGCTTCTTTAGCATTTCCCAAGGACGAGGCTGCCTGCCAAGTATGCTCAGACTCGTCATATCCTTTCCAGTGGATAAGGTATTGGAAACCACGGCCAACAGGATGGGAATCGACAATGTATTCAATCTCGTATTCTTCCGACCCTTCATCATTGACAGTAACAGGGCCTGGATGGACAAAGGGTTGATTTTCAAGGGTCTCAATGTGTAGTTTAACAGGCGAAACATTAACAATTGGATGAGCACGAATAGTTTTTGGGAACAGGAGTTCCATGGCATTTCCATATGTTTTTACACCTTGATAAGGTCCAATCCATTGCTCTGTAAGCTTTCTCGAGGGTCTATTGGCAATATCCAGATGTTCGGTGGATAACCACACAAAATCACCAGGTTTATAACCAGGTGCATTGGATCTATGTTTATCGACCTGAAGGCGCATCTTTTCTCTATTTTTCTCCATATTCTCATGAGCAGATTTCATGTCTGCTGTGAAGTCACGTGCAGCTGGGCTCTTAACAGATGTGGGTTCGAAACCCATACGAGGACTGTATGTTTTTGTTAATTGGAATGGCGAGAATTTTGTAGATGATGATTGAGTATTGTTAAGGTTAAATTGTGCTAATGAAAGCCAATCTACCCAATCACTTTGTTTCTCTGCAATGAAGAGGCGAAGAAATTGTGCCAGTTCTCGATTAACACATTCTGTTTGTCCATCTGTTTGAGGATGATAAGCTGTAGACATCCACTTTTCGATTTTAAGGAGTTTCAATAAATCTATCATTGTTTGACTCACAAATTGTGGTCCCCTATCTGACACTATCGAGTTTGGTAAACCATGGTACTTCCATACATGATCCCTATATAATTCTGCAGTTTGTAAGGTGGTAACGGTTTTGTTTGTAGGTATAAGAACAACTTCTTTTGAAAATCTATCTACTACTACCAATATGCTATCTTTTCCTTTTGAAACAGGAAGACCGGTTATAAAGTCAGTGCTTATATTCATCCATGGTCCCTTTGGGCCTTCCAGTGGTTGTAACTTTCCAGCTGGAGCTATGTTTGTGGGCCTCATATGAGCACACCTATCACATGCTTTGCAATATTTTTCTATGTTTGATTTCATGCCAGGCCATTTATAGTAGTGCTGGGCTAGTTCGAGTGTCTTTTCCAAGCCTTTGTGACCGGCAATTGGATGATCGTGAAATTGCGTCATTACTTCCATGCGCAATTCACTGGGTACCCATAACTTTCCATCATAAAACCATAATCCTTCACAGAGGATCGACCCGTCTGGATGATTAACTCCAGAATGCATGTATTTGACTTTGTCAAACAAATCCATTTCTTCTATAGAACATATATGAGATTCAGAGATGAAAACAATTTGTTTGTTATCATGTTCTATTCCCTGTCAATGATCTTCTCGTCTGGATAAGGCATCTGCCTTTCCCATAGCAGTTCCTGGTTTGTTGACCAATCTATAATCAAATCTAGAGAGATATTGTGCCCATCTAGCTTGTTGACGGTTCAGATCTTGTGATGTCATAAAGTACTGTAGATTTTTATGATCTGTCCATATTTCAAACTGATGTCTAGCTCCTTCAAGATGATGATGCCATTGTTCTAACACCAATTGTATTGCTAACATCTCTTTATCAGCTATTGGATAATTTCTCTGTTTGGGTGTCATTGAGTGTGACATAAATGCTACTGGATGCCATTTGTCTTCTATGCTCGTTGACAATACGGCGCCGGTTGCAAAATCGAAAGTGTCACATTCTACCCTATAAGGAGTTGTATCATCCGGGTATGCTAATATTGGAGCTGTGGTGAATCTCTCTTTCAATATATCAAAGGTGTTACATTTCACTTGTTTCTTTTTCTTTCTGCTCGTTTTCACTACGGACTACCAAGCCCTGTGTTCAAACCAACACTTGACCCTTTCTTTTCTTCTATGATGACATAATACCCTTAACCCATCTATCTTAGTCATCATTTCCTTCATGACTCATCAAACTGCACATTACTCATCTTATTTGTAACCATTACTCATCTGCAGTCATTCTGACTCATCTTCCATACTGCGGATTACTCACCATCCTTCCACCATGTTCCATGGTGTTCCATCAGCTTAGTCACCTTCATTTCCCTGTACTTATATAAACCCTCCCATACCGTCCGTATTCCCTAAGCTAGATCTCCTCTTACCTTGTACTTCTGTACCTTGTCAATCTAGCCCACTCTTCCCTTCATTGGGTGAACCTCTGTGAGTCTTTGTCCTCCTCTTGACTGGACACTTGACATTGTGACACTTCACTAGATTGTGTCATAGTCATCGCTACAATTGATAGCTCGACACCAGCGGTCGCTACTTTCCAGCGACATCCTTTGCCTTTTGTTATTGTTGAGGATCTTAACCTCTTCGAACCCTTCACCTTCGATTGCCCAACTTCGGTGATACCTCTGACCCTTCATCTTAGAGGCTACGCTCGTTCCTACATGGACCAAGCGTAACAAAAGGCATTTTGTTGTGCCAATGACCAATTCCAAGGTTGATCTTTCTTCGTTAATTCGTGTAATGGTTGAGCAATAAGTGAGTAGTCTTTGATGAATCGTCTATAAAAGGTGGCTAGACCCAAGAAGCTGCACACTCCTTTCACATTGGTGGGAGATGGCCATGCAGCAATTCCATCAAGCTTGTTCTTACTCATGGTAATGCCATCAGCTGACACATCCATGCCTAGCATATCCACTTTTGTTACTTTGAAGAAGCATTTTGAGGGTTTCACAAATAGATTGTTATCGCAAAGTCTCTGAAGTACTCTTCATACTGCTTTGTGATGTTTAGCTACATCTGTGTGTTTTGAGAAGATCAATAGATCGTCAATGTAGATTATTACAATGTCATCCATGTCAGCAAAGATTTCATTCATCATTTGTTGGAATGTTGCTGGACTATTGCACATTCCAAAGAACATTACGGTGGGCTCGAAGGCCCCTAAATGACAAATGAAGGCTCCTTTCCATTCATCACCTTCTTTGATTCGGACATTGTTGTATCCCCATCTGAGATCCATCTTGATAAACAATTTAGCTCCTTTGAGCTTATCAATGATCTGCGAAATGAGAGGCAGAGGGTAGTTATGTTTATCCGTGCCTTCATTGAGATATCTATAGTCCATGACCATGCATTTCTTTCCATCCTTTTTAGGAATGAAAAAGACAGGGGATGTCTGTGGTGATTTTGAAGGTCTAATGTACCCCTTCTTTAGTTGTTCATCCACAAAACTTTTAACTTCATCCTGTTCTGCCAGTCCCAATGGTATCAATCTTCCCTTTTTTGGTACAAACTTGGGCTTAAGATCTACTGTGTGATCCCAAGGTTTTCTCAAGGGCAATCTTTCAGATACTTTCTTAGAGAAGACGTCTAAGTACTCATGGTAATGCTTTGGTACTAGACTGAATGCATCTTCATATTCAACTTCCTGATTGATAGGGAAGTTGTTTACTAGATTCACAATTCTATATGACTGTTCGTGTTCTTCTTCATTAGAAAGCACCATTTGTTGTAGAGCTTTGCACAAAGAGGGGCATCTATTGAGCTTCACAGCTTCAATGGTCCAATCAATGTTGGGATTGTGGTCCCTTAACCATGTATAACCAAGGATCATTTCATTATGTCCAAGGTTTGTCACATCTGCTGTGACCTTCTCACGATGACCCATATAGTCAATCACAAGGGTGGTGGTGTAGGCAATACTGCCGGCGGTGTTTAGAGTGCCATCCACATTGTATACAGGGATGACTAGCTCTAGTGGCTTCAGAGGAATTCTATTTCTCTTGGCCCATTTGGTGTCTATAAATATGCCATTTGCACCACTGTCCAGCAGGGCATTGCAAGATTTTTTTGTGTGATTTTCTATTATCTCAATTTTTAGGGTTATCTCCCTGAGAGGCTTTAACGAGCACACTCTCTTGTCATTCAGGTTATGACAGGAAGAATTATTTTTTTCTTTATTAATAGAATTAAGTACCCTTTCACCAGGGCCATGCTCAATATGAGACGCTGTTTCGGTTTTGTCTGTAGGTAGGCTACCACAATGTACAGACAGAGAAGAAAAAGAACTAGAAACAGCACTATCTAATTTACAATCAGAATTAAAAGAAGAAAAAGAATTGAAACAAGATTGAGCAAAATCAAAATGAAACATGCTAGCACTATCTAGGTGTCGAACACTCTTACTGACTACAGAAGTAAAACTATCTAAGTCCTTTGGTGGCTGAGAGGGACCATTACCCGATAGGGGTTCCCTTAGACTTTTCCTGCCTCCATCTTTGCTATATGGGCCTTAAGGGCCACTAAGTCCATGCTGTTTAGATCAGCAGTTGCTTGTGCACTTGATGACGGAGATTGCTCTCCGGTGGCTCTTACTTGTTTTCCTCGCTTTGAACACATTTTATGGTGTCCGCCATGGGAGAAGCCACATTCACCACAATGGGTTGATGGCGCCTTGCAATTTTTGGCCATGTGGCCATCTTTTCCACAGTTGTAACAGGATAAGATCTCTATGGCTTGGACCTTCTTGGTTTTGGCAATAGCTGCGGCAAATGATTTGGACCCTCCTTCAAAATCTGACAGTTCTTCCCAAGCGTGATGGACAGTGTCAATGTCCATCGCATTGGGGTCCTTGCAGGGGGCTTTTCTATATTCGAATGATTCAAATGCTTTGCCTTTTTGTTGGAGGACTTGAATATAGTCTACCACGGTTCCACATCAAATATTGTCAATGAATATTGTGTGCATGATGTCTTGTCGCACATTTTGTTCGAGTAGGGCAGTGCCCATGTAATCACTGCACTGAGCTTCTTCGTACAGTGTCATCCATTTGGTCAAGAAGACTAGCATCCTCTCAGTGGGTCCTTGTTTGAGCACCATTAGTTTTTGGAGCGCTATATCCTTGTTGTTTCCTAATTGGAAATGCCCCCTGAGAAGCTTTACAAGGGTGGTCCAGTCTGGATAGGACCCTTCATTCTGGTATTTGATCATTTGGTTGCAGGCCCAGTTACCTGCTCTGTTTTTGTCTTGCTCCTTGTTGGAGCCTATCCTAGCCAACGTTGCCAGGGCGATTTCCTTGTTGGAGGGGTATGCCTCCTTGTTCATTTCTATGAATACTCCCATTTTTGTATTCCATTCGTCGAATCTATTATAGGTGCCGTCATAGACACCTGGATCAGGCACAACCAAGATCTTTTTCTCCACCTTAACTTGTGGAGTTGGTCTTTGGATGGCGTTTTCGGCTGCCAAGGCCCTTTCTTCGGCGAGTCTTGCCAAATCGGTTGTGCGAGTCACAAGTTCCTGCATAGTGTTTAATTGCTGCTGCAGCAATGTGATTTGATCTTCAAAGTTGGACATGTTGAGTGAATGTAGGGTTGGGAATGAAGTATGGGGAGATTGTTTCTATTTCTGGACAATTAATGTTGTTTGGGTCAAAGTCGATGGGAGGGTATTGTAATTCAGGGGTTATTGTTTCCCTTTTTATTTTAGGGTTTGGCGATACTAGTCAAGCGAAGTTGATTGATGGAACTACATATTCATAGTTTTCAGAAAAGGTGAAGGAAGCTATTTTGAACTAAGTGATACTCACGAAGAGACCAATCACCAAGGTACCTAGAAAGGGCTAAAAAAAATACCAGAGTCACAAGCTCCGGACGTGGGTTAAGGGTAGAGTCGAGGAACCGGGTATGCCTGGCTACAGCACAGATTTAGCTCTGTAAGGCTGCGAATCTTTCAGAAGAGATCATGATTCTGTCGTTTGCACAGTACAACTCCGCTGTGCTGATCCACTATGCACTAAGGGATTGATCCTTATGTTCTAGGAGTCAGAAGGGTTTCCTTGAATGGGATCTACCCTGACAATGCGAACTAGAACTACGCCGGACCAGCATATATGCAGCAGTGTGAATCCGATTGCTTTTCGGAGATGGTAACCTGGTCAAGGGTTCTTTTTATCCTCAATGTGAGGGTTCTCCCTTAAGTCTGGGATCTGACTATAACCACAGCAATAAACAATGTCACATGTACCGGTGACGGATGAGGTGAGGTAGTGGAGAAGAGTCTGTTCTTTTGTTGGCAATGACCAAACCTATACAGGAATGGCACTAAGTCACCTCAAAGACGAATAACTCAGGAGCAAAGGGGACTGTTTAGTTGGGAATCAACCAGAACAGACTAAGGAGTCTGGCTGGTGCTGCATTCAATATATACTACGATACACATGTTCTACATGAGGCATACACTAGGGCAGACATGGGACACAGTCACACACTCGTGAGATAAACTATCTATAATAAGTTAGACTACCATGAGGCTACCATGCGTCAAGCATGCACTAGCCATGAGGAGCACAGGTTATGTGATCCATGAGGTGTCAATGAGGCAGGGCTGTGTGCCATGCTGATGCAATGAGGTATGACATCATATGACATCATGTTCTAGACCTCGATCACGTGACTCGATAAGATGACTGCAAGCGCTAATCTCATCTGATAAGATAAGATAAGATAGACACGCACCTAGACAAGATAACTCGGGCGCTTAAGACTTAGGTCAAAAATGAGGGTCGTAACACCCCTCACGAACAAGGTATAGTTGCAGTAGCTGGTCTTTTCGTGAGCATCACTTTTGTCCAAAATAGCTTTTCAACTCTTCTTCAAAAACTACTGCTACGGGGCAGTAAAAGAAGAATCTGTCACTCCCGAACTTAGATATCCCACTCCTGCAGTAAATTTTGCAACCTTGATTGAGGATCAACCCGAATACGATCCAAACGATATCCCTTGTCCTGAAATAGAAACCATATCACCCTACTTCGTACCAAACCCCGAATACACTCAATATGTTGAATGCCAATATCGCCACTCTGCTTGCCTCACTGCAGCAGCAAATCTCCAATCAGAACGCAGTGATAAACACGTTGAATACCACAGCCAGACATGCCAAAATCCAAGCCATTGCCACAGAAAACATGGCAGCCAAAAAGGCAAACGTGGAGGTCAAGCTCTCCAAAAAGATCACTGTG
The DNA here is from genome assembly GCA_038090415.1 of Rossbeevera mucosa. Taxonomy (NCBI): domain Eukaryota; kingdom Fungi; phylum Basidiomycota; class Agaricomycetes; order Boletales; family Boletaceae; genus Rossbeevera; species Rossbeevera mucosa. The sequence continues at coordinate 5,211 of JBBPMR010000664.1, read as the reverse complement.
GTTCTTGATCCCGAGATATACAACGGAACATACAATAGATTCTCACAATGGAAAACCAAGATGGGAGTCTTTCTCGAAATGAATTCGGAAGCATATCTATCCAAAAAAGACAAATGCTTGGCAACACTGTCAAGAATAGGCTCCACTAAAGAGCAAGACAAAAATGGAGCAGGCAGCTGGGCCCGAAATCAAATGAATAAGTACCAGCGAACAGGATATCCAAACTATGTAGATCTCATGGAGGTCTTATGGAAAAGATTCTCTATTGGGAATCACAAAGACATTGCCCAAAGAAAACTTATGGCATTAAAACAAGGAACAAACAAGAGGATGCAAGTCTTCTTGACGAAATGGATGGCCCTATACAATGAATCCGAATGTGGGGACATTATGGGTGTGGCATTATTAGAACAAAATGCCCATCAAGACATCATCCACCAAATCTTCATTGACGGCAAAAGAAAGAAAGATGTCGAAAACTATACAGTCGTTCTACAAGGGTACGCAGAGGCCATTGAAGCCTTCGAATACAGAAAGAGTTCTCGAAAGGACCCAAATGCTATGGACATCAATACTATGCACCAAGCATGGGAAGAACCATCTGAATATGGAGGCAGATCAAAATCATTCGCTGTGGCAGTAGCCAAAAGGAAACAGGTCCAAGCCACAGGGACCTTAACTTGTTATAACTGTGGGAAAGAAGGCCATATGGCCAAAAACTGCAAGGCACCTTCCACACACTGTGCAGAATGTAGCTTCTCCCGTGGAGGACACCATAAAACGTGTTCAAAACAAGGAAAACAAGTAAGAACCACTGGAGAGCAAACTCTGAAATCAAGTGCCACAAATAGTGGACTGGACAGTATGAACATAGATGCCATTAAAGCATATTTAGCTTCACAAGAGGCGGCAGGAAAAGCCTAAGGGAACCCCTATCGGGTAAGGGTCCCTCCCAGCTGGCCGAACAATTAGATAGTTTCAATTTGGTAGATAGTATGAGTGCTCAACGCCTAGATAGTGCTAGCACATTTCATTTCGACTTTGCTCATTCTTGTTTCAATTCTTTTTCTTCTCTTGACTCTGAATGTAATTTAGATAGTGCTGTTCCTAGTTCTGTTTCTCCTATTTTGTCTGTACGATGTGGTAGCCTACCTACAGACAAAACTGAAACAGCGTCTCATATTGAGCATGGCCCCGGTAAAAGGATACTTAATTCTGTTAGAAAGGAAAAAAATATTTCTCCCTGTCTCAACCTGAGTGACCGTAGAGTGTGCACTGTCAAGCCACACAGGGAGATAACCCTAAAAATCGAAATAATAGAAAACCATACAAAAAAATCTTGCAATGCCCTGCTAGACAGTGGCGCCAATGGAATATTTATAGATACTGAGTGGGCAAAAAGGAATCGAATTCCTCTACAACCCCTCGAATTGGTGGTTCCCATATACAATGTGGATGGAAACGTAAATGCTGCTGGCGGCATCGCATATAAAACAACCCTTGTAATTGACTATATGGGTCATCGCGAGAAGGTCACAGCCGATGTGACAAATCTTGAATGAAATCAAATAATCCTCGGTTATACATGATTAAGGGATCACAATCCCGATATTGATTGGACCATTGGAGCCGTTAAGCTCAACAGATGCCCCCCCTCCTGCAAAGCCTTACAATGAATGGTATTATCTTCCCAAGAAGAACACAAACAATCATATAGTATAGGAAACCTCATAAACAACTTCCCAGCCAATAAAGAAATGGTTTATGAAGATGCGTTCAAACTAGTCCCTGAACAGTATCACAAGTACCTAGACATGTTCTCTGAGAAAGTCTCAGAAAGATTACCATTGTGAAAACCCTGGGATCATGCAGTAGATCTCAAGCCAGACTTTGTACCAAAGAAGGGTAGATTGACTCCATTAGAACCTGCAGAACAGGATGAAGTTAAAAGTTTCGTGGATGAACAACTAAAGAAGGGATACATCAGACCTTCAAAGTTGCCACAAACATCTCCTGTCTTTTTCATTCCTAAAAAGGATGGAAAGAAATGCATGGTCATGGATTATAGATATCTCAATGAAGGCATGGTTAAAAATAACTACCCTCTGCCCCTCATTTTGCAGATTATTGATAAGCTCAAAGGAGCTAAATTGTTTACCAAGATGGATCTTAGATGGGGATATAACAATGTCCAAATCAAAGAAGGCAATGAATGGAAAGGTGCCTTCGTTTGTTACTTAGGGGCCTTTGAACCCACTGTAATGTTTTTTGGAATGTGCAATAGTCCAGCAACATTCCAACAAATGATGAACGAAATCTTCGCTGATATGGATGACATTGTAATAATCTACATTGACGATCTATTGATCTTCTCGAAACATATGGACATAGCTAAGCATCGCGAAGCAGTATGAAGAGTACTTCGGAGACTTCGTGATAACGATCTATTTGTAAAACCCTTGAAATGCTTCTTCGAAGTAACCAAAGTGGATATGCTAGGCATGGATGTGTCAGCTGATGGCATCACCATGAGTAAGAACAAGCTTGATGGAATTGCCGCATGGCCAGCACCCACCAATGTGAAAGGAGTTCGCAGCTTCTTGGGTTTAGCCAACTTTTATAGACGTTTCATTAAAGATTACTTGCTTATTGCTAGACTGTTACATGAATTGACAAAGAAAAATCAACCTTGTAATTGGTCATCAGCACAACAACATGCCTTTGATATATTGAAAGAGAGATTCACCACAGCACCAATATTAGCTTACCCGGATGATACAACTCCTTATAGGGTAGAATGTGATGCCTCCGACTTTGCAACAGGCACCGTATTGTCAATGATCATAGCAGACAAATGGCATCCAGTAGCATTTATGTCGCACTCAATGACACCCGAACAAAGGAATTATCCAATAGCTGATAAAGAGATGTTAGCAATACAGTTGGCACTAGAACAATGGCGTCACCATCTTGAAGGAGCTAGACATCAGTTTGAAATCTGGACGGATCACAAAAATTTACAATACTTTATGACATCACAAGATCTGAATAGAAGACAAGCTAGATGGGCTCAATATCTCTCTAGATTTGATTACCAATTGGTCAACAAACCAGGAACCACTATGGGAAAGGCAGATGCCTTATCCAGACAAGAAAATCATCGACAGGGAATAGAACATGATAATAAGCAAATGGTCTTTATTCCTGAATCTCGCGTGTGTTCTATAGAAGAAATGGATTTGTTTGACAAAGTCAAATACATGCACTCTGGTGTTAATCACCCAGACGGGTCGATCCTCCATGAAGGATTATGGTTTTATGATGGAAAGTTATGGGTATCAAGTGAATTGCACATGGAAGTAATGACACAATTTCATGATCATCCAATTGCCAGACACAAAGGCTTGGAAAAGACACTCGAACTCGCCCAGTGCTATTACAAATGGCCTGGCATGAAATAAGACATTGAAAAATATTGCAAAGCATCTGATAGGTGTGCTCGTATGAAGCCCACAAATATAGCTCCAGCTGGAAAATTACAATCATTGGAAGTCCCTCAGGGACCATGGATAGATATAAGTGCCGACTTTATAACTGGTCTTCCTATTTCAAAAGGAAAAGATAGCATATTGGTAGTAGTGGATAGATTTTCAAAAGAAGTCATTCTTATACCTACAAACAAAACCGTCACTGCATTACAAATGGCAGAATTATATAGAGATCACATATGGAAATACCATGGATTACCAAACTCAATAGTGTCCAATAGAGGACCACAATTTGCTAGTCAAACCATGATAGATTTATTGAAACTCCTAAAAATCAAGAAGCGGATGTCTACAGCTTATCATCCTCAAACAGATGGACAAACCGAACGTGTCAATAGAGAACTTGCTCAATATTTGAGACTCTTCATCGCAGAGAAACAAAGTGATTGGGTTGATTGGATTTCCCTTGCCCAATTCAACTTAAACAATACACAATCATCATCTACAACATTCTCGCTGTTCCAATTGACCAAAACATATAGTTCTTGTATGGGTTTTGAACCCACATCTGTAAAAAGCCCAGCAGCATGTGATTTTGCTGCCAATATGAAATCTGCTCATGAAAATATGGAGAAAAATAGAGAAAAGATGCACCTTCAGGCAGACAAACATAGATCAGATACTCCTGGGTATAAACCTGGTGATTTCGTGTGGTTATCCACCGAACATCTTGATATTGCCAATAGACCCTCGAGAAAGCTTACAGAACAATGGTTTGGACCCTATCAGGTGGTTAAAACATATGGCAATGCATTGGAATTGTTGTTCCCAAAAACTATCCATGCCCGTCCAATTGTTAATGTTTCACATGTTAAACCTCACGTGGAACTGCTTGACAATCAACCCCTTGTCCGTCCTGGTCCTGTTATGGTTAATGATGAAGGATTGGAAGAATACGAGATTGAATACATTGTGGATTCTCGACCTGTTGGTTGCGGTTTCCAATATCTTATCCACTGGAAAGGATATGATGAGTCTGAGCAAACTTGGCAAGCAGCCTCATCTTTGGGTAATGCTAAAGAGGCAATTGAAGAATTTCATCACAAATTCCCTAATGCCCTGCATTGCTTGAACATGTCTCGTGGTCTTTTCGACCAGGTTTTTGGGCATCAGCTCATTAACTTCACCTCTGGTTCCACTGAATATTGATCATCGTTCCTGATTGTGCACTTCTGGGTGCCTTTCTTGCAGATAGTTCTTATTCTTGATCTGGAATCTCAACCCTAGTTGGGGGGTGATGTTACGACCCTCATTTTTAACCTAAGTCTTAAGCGCTCGAGTTATCTTATCTAGATGCGTGTCTATCTTATCTTATCTTATCAGATGAGATTAGCGCTTGCAGTCATCTTATCGAGTCACATGATCAAGGTCTAGAATCTATGACATCACTATAGTCTAGAACATGATGTCATATGATGTCATACCTCATTGCATCGGCATGGCACACAGCTCTGCCTCATTGTCTCCTCATGGATCACATAACCTGTGCTCCTCATGGCTAGTGCATGCTTGACACATGGTGGCCTCATGGTAGTCTAACTTATTATAGATAGTTTATCTCACGACCGTGTGACTGGCTCACACGCCTACCCTAGTGTACGCCTCATGTAGAACATGTGTAGCATAGTATATATTGAATGCAGCACCAGCCAGACTCCTCAGT
>JBBPMR010000663.1:0-16461 GCA_038090415.1 Rossbeevera mucosa | reverse complement strand
AGTCAGGAAGACTGCGGATGACTAGAGTACAGTGAGTAATAAGATCGATATACAATCGACAAGAGAAAGGCGTAGTGGTAAGCGTTGACAAAGAGAGAGAGGAGGAGAGAAAGGAAAAGAGGAGAAATGAAAAGAGTAGGGGCAAGTCATAACATTACCCCCCTTGTAGGCTTTTGTTCTCCTGAACAAAGCAGTCAGTATTGACCGCAGGGTTCTCCTGTCATGTTAGACTCAGCGACTTCATCATAGAAGTCATCACCGTAATTGCTGATGTCGTCTCGAGAGTTGCGTCGAGGGGGGGGAATGGGGAGGGGGTGAATGGACCACCTGGAAGAACGTCTGGAACCCCTGGAGCGATGGGAGGAAGAGGAGGACGAGGAAGGGGAGATGCGGAGGGTGCATCAGTGAAGGGGACAACTCCTCTGGATGTGGCCGGGCTGTCTTCGAAGGCAGAAGGGGCATTGATAGAATGGGCAGTCGATTCAAAAATGTCCTAGTCGTTGACATTGGAAGCAGGTGGAGGGGAAGAGGGGGTGTCCTCAGGGAAGAGGGTGACTTCCGGCGGCGTGTTGTTGGTCCACCTCGATGCTGTCCATGGTGACAGATTCTTCGACGTCGGAAGAGGGGGGAGAAGAGGGGGGGGACTTGGGATCGAGGAAGGCGGTGTCGATTCCTTTGTACTCACTTGGTTCCGAAGGGGGGATGGATTTGGAGCAGTGGAGAGCCTCGATTTCGGCAGGGTCGAGTGGGGAGGAGGATGCCAAGGGGGTGGAAGGTACCTTGAGGAGGCCAGTCGGAGAGACCGCTTCAACCTCCGCAGGGAAGGAGAAGGGGGGGAGCTCGGGTGAGGGGGAGCTCGGGCGAGGGGGAGGAGGAAACCGAGGAGTAGGCGGCCATTTCAGCCAGAAACCGATTGATGTCGTCTATGAATTCCATCATGCCCAGTTGGTGCATGGCAGAAAGGAGCTGTTCTTCAATGGCCCGGTGAGAGGCGGATACCTGAGAGGCCAGGAATGCCTGGCTGCCTTCGGGGGGAGGAAAGCATGGTGTTGACGATGGGGAGGAGGCGGGAGGAGTGAATGAAGGCCAGGTATAGGGAATTGAGGGGGGAGTCCATGTCCACATAAGCAGAGATGGGGTGGTACATCCTTGAATCTTGGAGATAGGCCCTAAGGTGACGAATAGTTGGGGAGGAGGGTTCATCGTTTCGAAGATGCATGGCATATGTAGGAATGTCCACAGCGAGGACAGGGGGGTGAGAGGGGAAGATGGAGGGGGACTCTGGGTGCCAGAGAATAGGGAGGTCAGTGTCTATGGGGGTGGGAAGAGGAGAGTCAAGTCCCATCGGGTTTGGACCATTTGGCAGAGGAGTAAGACTCCTTGGAAAATCAAGGGGAGGACTCGAAGTAGGAAGCGAAAGTGGAGGGGTTGTAGAAAGAAGGGAAGACTCGGTAGAAGGAGAAGGGGTAGAGACATGGGACATCGTGGGTTTGGTGGTGCGTTTTGGAAGTGTTTAGAGGGGGAAGGCAGAGGGATGAAGTTTTTTATAGGCAAGGAGGGTGGACTTCACATGTTTTAATTCCTGCTCAGGAATCCAAGTGTCCTCCTCCACAGTATACCCTTTCCAACGGATCAGGAACATGCGGTTCCTTGCAGAGCCTTTGTGACGTATGATCTGCAGTATTTCATATTCTTCCTCTCCTTCTATTAGGTCCAGGGGTGGAGCGGGGAAGTTCGGACCATGAACGGGGTTTTTGCAATAGGGTGATAAGAGGGAAGCGTGAAACACGTTGTGGATGCTCCATGTTTTAGAGAGGTGCAGTCGGTAGGTGAGGGGAGATAGGACCTGGATGATGGTAAAGGGCCCTTCTCATTTTGGGGCAAATTTAAGGGAGGTGAGAGACCGTTTCAGGTTCTTTGCTTCAAGCCAAACCTTGTCTCCATTGGCGAAGAGCTTGAATCCTCTGCCATGACGAGCTTTCATGACCTGCCTAGCGAGTTCGTGGGCAGCTAAGGCTTCGTCTTGAGCAGCAGTGAGGGACTTCAGGCGAGTTTCAACAGCAGAGAGGTTGGTTTCAGTGAGGATGGTGGGGAGGGGACGGGGATTGAAACCCATCATGAGATAGAAGGGGGACTTGCCGGTGACAGAATGAGGGCGATGGTTATGGGCAAATTCCGCATGGGTGATCCAATCAGCCCATGTGACAGGGTTGTCACCGCAGAAGATCCGAAGGTAGGTCTCGATTTCCTGATTGACCCGTTCCGTTTCTCCATCAGTTTGAGGGTGATAGGCGGTGGAGAGGAAGAGGTCATATCCGAGGACTCTACCAAGTTCTTTAGTGAAAGAGGAGGCAAATTGAGGGCCACGATCCGAGATGATTTTGTCATATAGGCCAAAGCGTCTATAGACTTTGTGGAAAAAGAGGGAGGCAATACCCTCAGCGGTGACGGTTTTCTTGGTAGGGCAAAGGATCACCCCCTTTGTAAGGCCATGGTCTACCACGACCAACAAGAAATCAAATCCCAAGGAGGAAGGAAGGTCGGTGATAAGATCACAGGAGACCTGTTGAAAGGGACGGGAGGAGTTCGATTTAATGGGAGCGAGGGGGGGAGAAGTGGGGTGGGTGTTCACTTTGCATTGTTGGCAGGCGGAACACCCTTCAACATACTTGCGAACAAACTGAGCAAGGCCAGGCCACCAGTACTCAGCGGAAACGAGCTGGTGAGTTTTGAGATAGCCAGGATGGCCAGCTGAGGGGTGATCATGGGCTCAAGAGGTGACTTCTTTCCGGAGGGAGGCAGTGGGGAGGTAAACACGGCCTTGGTAGGTTAGGACGCCATCGGAGTATGTCCAATCAGAAAGGCATGAGCGAAAGGCAGGGGGAATGGTTCCCTCGAGGCTCTGGAGGGCATTCCGCACAAGGGAATCATCCTCTGCGGCAGAGGCGATTTTATTGTGCAGTGCAACATCGAAGGCACGGACGAAGAGGTTGGGGGGAAGTAGAGTGACTGCTTCATTGTCTTTGGGCAGGGACGATAGTTTATCGGGTCAGCGAGAGAGGGCATCGGGTCCAGCGAGAAGTTTACCGGGAACATGGACCATTTGGAGGTCAAAGTCTGCAAGGTCAAGGAGCCAATGAGCTTGTCGACGATTAAGGTTCTGGGGGGAGCGGAAGTAGGTGAGGTTTTTGTGGTCAGTGAAGACCTGGGTGGGGAAGGGGGAACCCCGAAGGTAGTGTTTCCAGGCTTGCAGCATGCAAATGACTGCAAGGAGTTCTTAGTTGTAGATGTCGTAGTTGCGTTCTGCAGGGATAAGGGACTGGGAGAGGTAAGAGCAAGGGTGCCAGTCTCCATTCGAATCAGTTTGAAGAAGAATGGCGCCGGTGGCATCTCGAGAGGCGTCTGTTGCGATGGCAAAGGGGGCAGAGAGGTCAGGGAGACGAAGGACTGGTTCTGAGAGGAAGGAGGTTTTCAAGGAGGCGAAGGCAGTCTGGCAGGCTGGAGTCCAATCCCAGGGTTTGTCCTTCTTGGTTAGATCTATGAGGGGGCGAGCGATATCGGAGTAATGGTCTATGAAGCGTCGATAGAAATTGGCGAAACCAAGGAAGGACCGGACGTCCTTAACTTTAGAAGGGGCTGGCCAGGAGGCGATGCCATCCAATTTGACTGGGTCCATAGCTAGGGTGCCAGGGCGGACGATCATTCCTAGGAATTCTACTTCCTTAGTGGTGAATTTGCACTTTTCGAGACGGAGGTGAAGATCTAGTTCCTGCATACGTTGGAGGACTCGTCGAGTGTGTTCGGTGTGGGAGGCAGCATTGGAGGAGAAGATGAGAAGGTCATCAATGTAGATAACTAGCCACCCTTCTGCGATCATATCATGGAAGGAGTCGTTCATGAATCGCTGAAAGGTGGAGGGAGAGTTGTTCATTCCAAAGAACATAACGGTAGGTTCATAAAGTCCTTTATGGGTGATGAATGCGCCTTTCCATTGGTCTCCTTCCTTTATTTGGACGTTGTTATACCCCCATCGAACGTCGAACTTGGTGAAAACTTTGGCTCCTTTGAGTTTGTTGACCAAATCGGAGATCAGGGGTAGGGGGTAAGCATCTCGAGGGGTGTGGGAGTTCAGGTAGCGATAGTCCTGACAGGGACAAAGCTTTCCATCTTTTTTTTTAACGAAGAAAAACGAGGATGCTTGGGGGGACTTGGAAGGACGGATCTTTCCACTTTGTAGGTTCTCTTCGAGGAAAGATTCAGTGGCCTTTTGCTCGTCGAGAGAGAGAGGGTAGAGTTTCCCTATCTTGGGGATGAAGGTCTCGTTGAGGTTAATGGCATGATCATAGGGTCTAGAGGGAGGAAGGCGAGAAGAGGCTTCTTCGGAGAAGACCGACTCGAATTCAGAATATTTGGAGGGGAGGGAGACCTTTGGTTTGGATTTTTTGGCTTCCATGGCGAGATTGGTAGCAGTGGTGAGGTGAGCAATGAGGGTGGATCCCTGGGGAATGAACCTAGATCCGCATCGCATGATGCGATTTATGACGCGATTTTCCATGGCTCTCCAGAGGTACTGGCTCTCAGTTTCGAACCTAAGGTAATCATAGAGTTTTTTGTCATAAATGGCATGAACGTTAACATGCCTGGGAAGTCTAGAAAGGGGGGGAGGTGGTTTCTGGGCGTTATGATGCAGAAGGTTAGCAGTGTGAAAATGGTATAGGCGGGCAGACATATCAGATTCTTTCGAGATAGAGAGGGTCTGGGCTTCCCAGTCGATGACAGGATTGGTAGTTCGCAACCAGGGGAGTCCTAGGATGGCATTTTTATTCCCACAATCCATAATATGGAAGAGGACTTGTTGGGAAACCCCTTCGATGTTGATGAAGAGGGTGGTGGAAAAGAGGATGTCGCCTTTCTTGTTGACGGATTGGTCGACGTTCCTGACTTGAATGGAGGTGGCTAGTTTGGTTCTGGGGAGTTGGTGCTTTCGAATGAAGAACCAGTCGATGCAGGAGATCTCTGCACCACTGTCTACTAGGGCGAAGGTTTCGACGGCTTGAAGGTTGTGCGACGGTACAATGAGACGAATGGGGATTTTCATTGCTTTCGAAGACTTGGATATAAGTACAGGTGCACAGGTAGTAGAAATAGGAGAGCCTTGCGTTGAACGAGGTCTCCTTTTTAAAAATCCCAAGAGAAAGCAGTTTTCCCAACGACCTTTTCATCGTCGGAGTCTTCCTCCATGTCTATGAGGGCAGGAATGTCCTCTTCTTCGGCTTTAGCGACTTTCTTGGTGAATCGCTTGTGAGAGGAGGTGGCTGGGGGGGTGGAGGCAAAGGCAGAGCAAGAGGAGGCGTTGTGGCCAGGTTTCCTGCAGCGAAGGCAGAGTTCTAGTTTGAAGCACCACTCTCTTTCTTCAGGGGTGAGCTTTGCAATTTTTACAGCATCTACATTCATGGCATTAGGGTCTTTCTCTTTAGGAGAGTGGACCATGGTCTGGGGAACGAAGAGATGGGATTGGCCTCATTCTCTATGGAGTTTGGCAGTCATAGCAGCGCGCCGTTGGTAGTCGTTGAGCCTCTGGGCATGGGTATACCAATCTGCGATGGTGGTGGGGACTTTCTTCATGAGATAGACTCGTTCCGAGAGGGAGGGGGGAATGCCAGTTGAGAAGAACTGACAGAGGGTGGCTTCTTCCGTGAGACCAGAGATGGTGACTCGGTTTTGGAACTGAGCGATGTAGGAAGCAAGGGAGGAAGAGAACGACCCATCCTTCTTGGTTTCCATGCGAAATGAGGAGAGCCAGGTGAGAGCATTGACAGCCAAGTTGGAGTGTTCGAAAGCCTTCTTGAATTCATCAAAGAAGTCTTTCCAGGTTCCAAGGGACAGGGAGCCAGCAGAAAGTCGTTTAGAGGTGAAGGTGTCGGCCCAAGAATAGGTGGTGCCTTTCTTTATGAAGGAGAGGGCAAATCCAATCTGCCTCTCGTCTGAGTGGTAGGTGTCTTTGTTGATGGCAAGGTACCACTGAACAGAGCGTATCCAGGGCATTGCCTTATCCTGTGAACCATCGAAGTCCTCAGGTTGGGCTAGACGGAGTTTCACAATCTTGGATGAGGACATGGCGCGAGGGGGAGGGGGTGGGGGAAGACTAAAGGGAGGTTGTTGAGCGACTGGGGTAGGGGATGGGGGAGTAGATGGTCTGGGGAGGGAGAGGCTCGAGAATAGCTGATGAGCTAGCTCTGTGGAGTCATCTAGTTCTTGGGTCGAGGGGAGGGTAAGGTCTGGGTTAGGATCAGTATCTTCGTCACTGGTTTGGTGAGGAAGGGACTCAGGGGACTCAGGAGGGGCTTGACCTTCTCTCCAAGAGGAGGCAGCTACTAGGGCTCGGTGGGTGGAAGAAGCGAAAGGGTTTTGTGGGGTGAAAGGGGGATTCCTTCCCTCGGGCCTTGAGTAGGGTTTGGGAGGAATGGTGAAAGCGGTTCACAACGATGGTGACCGAAGGGAAAGCTAGAGCTTTTGTTACGACTGGCCTGGATAAGGTCGGTCATAGACTCGATGGGTACTGGAGCTAAGGATAAAGAGTCCTCAGGTAGACACCAGAGGACGACGAAGGGCTCGAAGTGAAACACGAAGACTTGGCTGGGGAGACCGAAGGGGGAGGCCTTAGGTCGACGAAGGACTAGGGTGAGGAGCGCACGCTCAGAGGGACTAAGGGTAGGGCTTTTAGGAGTGGATAGATTCAAGGAGAGAATCGAGTAGCTCTAGCTTAGGGTTACAGGATCTAGTGTCTAGAGTTTAAGTAGCAAAGAGATGGAACATCATGGAACACGATGGAAGGGGAATGTGTCATCCGCAGTATGGATGAGTCATGGAAGCTGCGGATGAGTCATGGTACAGTAAGCAAATGACAAAGCGGAATAAGTAAGCATGAGTAAGAGAGGTTGGTAATCTGCAGTTATGGATGAGTCAGGAAGACTGCGGATGACTAGAGTACAGTGAGTAATAAGATCGATATACAATCGACAAGAGAAAGGCGTAGTGGTAAGCGTTGACAAAGAGAGAGAGGAGGAGAGAAAGGAAAAGAGGGGAAACGAAAAGAGTAGGGGCAAGTCATAACATTCGTAAAGGGGTTGTTTGTTGAGGTAGTTGTCTCTACCACGCGGACCTTTTTTCCAAATTTGGAGCATTGTTTACGGTGTCCTCCACATGAGAACCTGCACTCCATGCAACGTGTCAATGCCGCTTTGCAATCTTTGGCTCGATGTCCATCTTTGCCACAATTAAAACAGCCGATTGCATTAATTTGCGGCTGAGTTGCTTGTGCATAGGTCACTTTTAGTTCACCCCCTCCATAAGCTGATGGTTGCTGCCATGAAGTGTGGACAGCATCAATATCCATGGCATTAGGATCACGCCTATGGTTGCTTTCTTGGTTGAAGTGAGTCTCAAAGGACTCAATTGCATTTGCGTACTTCTGGATGGTGCCGATGTAGTCACCCAGAGTCGCTGGTCATTCATTTTGCATGAACATGTGTCTAATGATGTCTTGTCGAACTCCTTGTTCGAGAAGAGTGATCCCCATTGTTGGATTACATCCTGCATGATCATATAGTGCTAGCCATTGGGTTAAGAAGACTTGCATCCTCTCATTCTTGCCTTGCTTTTTGTTCAGCAGGCGTCTTGTGGCTATGTCTTTTTTGTTCCCTATGCGGAAATGATCAGATAGAGTCTTCTCGAGCATGAGGCTCGATGGAAATTGTGCCAATGGAAGTCTATATTTTTTTATTTCATTATGGGCCCATGCTCCAGCTCCGTTTTTATTCTTGTCGCCCGATTCGACTCCTATACGCGAGAGAACTGCAAGGGTCCAGTTCTTGGTCGACGTGAATAGTTCACGGTTGGCTTCTTGGAAGACCAACATCTTTGTCCACCATTCGTCGAATTTTTGGTATGACCTGTCGTACATCCCAGGGTCAGGGATAATTTCAGCCCTTTTTCCCTTGTAAGCGGAGGGACCATCGGATGGGGCTAGATCCAATCGGTCATGGGCCTCTTGGGCATGGACCTCGGCGGCAGCTGCTCTTTCCTCTGCCTGGGCTAGGCTTCCTTGCATTTGTAGCAGCAGTTGCTGCATGTTCTCTAGTTGGCGCTCGAGGGTGCTCGATCTCGAACCCGAGGCTCGGATGGTCGGGGTGGGGGAGGGGCTTCATGATGGTAAAGGATTCATTGAGTATCTGGACATCTTGGTCGAGAACTGCCAATTCTATTTGGCTTTCGTATAATGAGGAGTGGTCGGAGAGAACGGGAATATGTCCTGGTTCAAAAGTGAATTGAAAGAATTCTTGTTGTAGCCAAAAGGGCCAATTTCCTTCGAATTCTATTGGTATATCGGCGATTATGTCATTGGGATCGTACTCGTCTTCAATGAGGGGTAGACGAGGGATGGGGACTATGGGGTGAACTGCTGAATAGCAGTGATCGAAAAGTCTTTGATAATCTATTTTGTTAACTGGGTGATACTCACGAAGAGACCAACAACCAGTAACTATACCTTGTTGTCTGGGGGGATCTCACGAAGAGTCACATGCTACCAGACCTATCATCCTGTAAAAACAATACCAGGGTACACGAGCTCCGGATGTGTGCTGAAGGCGATTGTTGAAGGAACCGGAAACTGCCTGGCTATGGCTGATGTTTTAGTACACTGAGACTGCAAGTCTTAACAGAAGAAGCTCGCTATTCTGACTTTTTGCATGGTGAAGTATCCGCTGCACTGACCCACTTTGTGCCAAGGGATTGATCCTTATTTTTCAGCGGTCAGAAGGGTCCTCTCAATTGAGGTCTACCCTGACAATGCGAACCGAAACAACGCCGGACCAGTGTATGTGCAGCAGTGGGGACTTGGTTGCTTTCCGAGGACAGTAACCTGGTCAAGGGGTCTCTTTAACCTCGATGTGAGGGGTTTCCCTTAAGTCTGGGATCTGACTATCAATATGGTGCGATTAGGGCCTCGAGAGTGCACAGCGAAATGTGCTAACGATGAATGTGGGGTGCAACGATATGCGGTTGTGAGCAGTGGTAAGGTAGTGAAGGAAGAGTCTGTTCTTATGTTGGCAACGCCAAAACCTATACAGGTATGGACTAGGTTACCACCAAAGGCGAGACTTTAGAGGGGACTGTTTAAGGCGGGAATCAACCAGAACAGACTAAGGAGTCTGGCTGGTACTGGCATTGTTATATACTACTATACACGCGGCAGCCATGAGGCGTACTTTAGGGCAAGTGCTCGGTAAGCAATGACGTAGTGTGAGATAAACTACTATATATGTACTAAGTGTTCACATGACCATGAGAACAAGAGTCTAGAACTACAACATAAGGCCACCATGCATTTAGCATGTGCTAGCCATGAGGTATGATGTCATAATGGTCCAGACTCTAGTCACGTGACATGATAAGATATGATTCGGCGCTTGATTGATAAGATAAGATTGGCGCGCGCTTAGATAAGATAAGATAAGATAATCTGGCGCTAAAGCTAGTGGTGCAAACGAGGGTTGTAACAGCTAAATTGTTTACCAAAATGGATCTTCGATGGGGATATAACAATGTCTGTATCAAAGAAGGTGACGAATGGAAAGGAGCCTTCATCTGTCATCTAGAGTCATATGAACCAACAGTCAGTTTTTTGAAATGTGTAATAGTCCAGCTACTTTCCAGCAAATAATGAATGAGATCTTTGCTGAAGATGAAGATATAGTAATTATTTACATAGATGACTTATTGATATTCTCAAAACACAATGATGTACAGAAACATCACGAAGCAGTATGAAGAGTACTTCGGAAACTTTGTGAAAGCGATCTGTTTGTAAAACCGTCAAAGTGCTACTTCGAAGTAACAAAAGTAGACATGCTTGAAATGGATGTATCAGGAGATGGAATCTCGATGAGCAAGAATAAGCTTGATGGAATTGCATCATGGCCAGTACCTCATAACATAAAAGGAGTTAGAAGCTTCTTAGGGCTAGCCAATTTCTATCAACACTTTATAGAGAACTATTCCTTGATTGCACGTCCCTTGCATGACCTAACAAAGAAAGATCAACCCTGGTGCTGGGGAAATGCACAACAAATAGCTTTTGATAATTTAAAAGAAAAGTTTATGACAGTGCCAGTCTTTGCATATCCAGATGACACAACCCCTTATCGTGTTGAATGCGACGCATTAGAATTCGCAACTGGTGCAGTATTGTCAACCCTTAAGGAAGATAAATGGCACCCCATCGCATATATGTCTCATAGCATGACTAAAGAAGAATGTAATTACCTGATTGCTGACAAAGAAATGTTAGCAATCATTCATTCTCTTGAACAATGGAGACATCATCTAGAAGGAGCTAGACATCAGTTTGAAGTTTGGACAGATCATAAAAACCTTATGTACTTTATGAAATCTCAAGATCTGAACAAGCGACAGGCTTGTTGGGCTCAATATCTCTCTCGTTTTAATTATTTATTAGTAAACAAACCTGGTACTGCAATGGGAAAAGCAGATGCCTTATCTAGAAGAGAAGATCATAGTATAGGAATAGAAAATGACAACAAAAATACCATTATGATAGATGGTTCCAAAATACATAGTGTACAAGAAATAGAACTCTTTGATAGAATAAAAATAGAACACAAAAATGTTACTATAGCAGAAGGATCAGTATACAAGGATGAATTATGGAAATATGATGGAAAAATATGGGTACCTAGGAAGTTGTGTTTAGAAGTAATGACACAATTTCATGATCATCCACTCGCTGGATATAAAGGCCTGGATAAAACCAAAGAATTGATAGCTCGCTACTATAAGTGGCCTGCATGAAAGCTGACATAGAAACATATTGCAAATCTTGTGATTGATGTGCTCACATGAAACCTTCGAATATAGCACCTGTAGGAAAACTGCAACCCCTACCAGTAGCATCTGGACCATGGAAAGACGTTTCAGCTGACTTTGTCACTGGATTTCCGGAATCACATGGATATGGTAGCGTGCTTGTAGTGGTGGATCGCTTCTCTAAAGAAGTAGCTCTTATCCCCACTACTAAATCCATCACTGCACAGAAAACAGCACAATTGTATAAAGACTATGTATGGAAACATCATGGCTTGCCTGATTCTATTGTATCCAATCGTAGTCCACAATTTGCAGAACAAATGATAATTGATCTTCTTAAATTGTTGAAAATTGAAAAGAAAATGTCCACTGCCTATCACCCTCAAACCGATGGACAAACAGAGCATGTTAATAGAGAATTGAACCAATATCTCCACCTGTTTGCCATAGAAAAACAATCCCAATGGGTTGAATGGCTTGCATTAGCACAATTTAATTTCAATAATATGAAATCATTGTCTATGGGATTTACTCCCTTCCAGCTTATAAAGATGTTTACTCCTCATATGGGTATAGAGCCAAAAATAGTGAAATCAGCTGCTGCAGAAGCATTCATGTCAGACATGAATTCAAATTTGGAGTCTGCCAAGGCAAATCTTGAGAAAACTTGTGCTAAAATGTCACTTCAAGCCGATAAATCTCGATCTGATGCCTCTGCCTATGTAATTGGCAATCTTGTTCTCTTGTCATCAGAACACTTAACTATAGCTAATCGACCCTCTTGAAAGTTAACTGAGAAATGGATTGGACCTTACCAGGTCACCAATGTGTATACCAACTCTGTGGAACTATTGTTCCCTAAATCGATAACTGCTCGTAACATTGTGAATGTTTCACGTGTTAAGCCTTATATAGAACCTCTTGATGGGCAGCCCACTATTTGTCCTGGCCCTATCTCCGTTGATGATAAGGGTCACGAAGAATTTGAAATTGAATACATTGTGGATTCCTGCCCTATTGGTTGCAGTTTCCAATACTTGATTCATTGGAAGGGTTATGATGATTCTGATTGTACCTGGGAAGCTGCTTCCTCTATTGCCAAACATGGAAAAGATGCCATTGCTTTGTTTCACAAGAAAAATCCTAGTGCACCTCAGCACCTTAATATGTCTCATGCCTTATTCCAGGGTGTTTTTAATACTCCTGTGATTAACTTTACCTCTGGTTCCACTGAATATTGAATTCTGTTTCTGATCGATTGACTTCTGGATCTCAGTCCTTGCAATTATTCTTATTTGTGATCTGGAATCTCACTTCTAGTAGGGGGGTAATGTTACAAACCTCGTTCTTTAACCTAGCTTTCAAGTGCTTGTCTTATCTTATCTTAGTGCGCACCAATCTTATCTCTTATCTAAGCGCTCGATCTTATCTTATCATGTCACATGACTCAAGTCCAGAACACTATGACATCATACCTCATGGCTAGTGCATGCTAAATGCATGGTGGCCTCATGTTGTAGTTCTAGACTCTCATTCCCACAGTTGTGTGAACACTTAGTACATATATAGTAGTTTATCTCATGGTACATCATTGCTTACTGAGCACCTGCCCTAAAGTATGCCTCATGACTGCCGCATGTAAAGTAGTATATAACAATGCTAGTACCAGCCAGACACCTCAGTCTGTTCTGGTTGATTTCCGACCATCAATAGTCCCTCCTTCTCCTTAGTCTTGTCTTGTGTGGTGACTTAGTGCCTTAACTGTATAGTTTTGGTCATTGCCAACATGATAGTGTGCTTGTAGTGGTGGATTGCTTCTCTAAAGAAGTAGCTCTCATCTCCACTACTAAATCCGTTACTGCACAAAAGACAGTGCAATTATATAAAGACCATGTGTGGAAACATCACGGCTTGCCTGACTCTATTGTATCTGATTGTGGTCCGCAATTTGCCAGACAAATGATGATTGATCTTCTTAAATTGTTGACAATAGAAAAGAAAATGACAACTGCCTATCACCCACAAACTGATGGACAAACAGAGTGTGTTAATAGAGAATTGAATCAATACCTCTGCCTGTTTGCTGTGGAAAAACAATCTCAATGGGTTGAATGGCTTGCTCTAGTGCAATTTAATTTCAATAATGCAAAATCATCATCTATGGGATTTACTCCCTTTTAGCTTATGAAATCATTTACTCCTCATATGGGTATAGAACCAAAGATAGTGAAATCACCTGCTGCAGAAGTATTCATGTCAGACATGAAAGCCAATATTGAATCTGCTAAATCAAACCTTGAGAAGACTCATGCCAAAATGTCACTTCAGGCCGATAAATCTTGATTAGATGCTCCTGATTACAAAATCAGAGATCTTGTTCTATTTTCATCAGAACATTTGGCTATAGCTAATAGACCCTCTTGAAAGTTAACTGAGAAGTGGATTGGACCTTATCAGGTCACAAACATGTACACAAACTTTGTAGAATTGTTGTTCCCAAAATCAATAACTGCTTGTAACATCGTGAATGTCTCACACATTAAACCTTATATTGAACTGCTTGATGGGCAGCCCACTTTATGTGCTGGCCCTATCTCTGTTGATGATGAAGGTCACAAAAAATTTGAAATCGAATACATTGTAGATTCTCACCCTATTGGTTGCAGCTTCCAATACTTGATCCATTGGAAAGGTTATGATGATTCTGATTGTACCTGGGAAGCTGCTTCCTCTATTGCTAAGCATGGAAAAGATGCTATTGCCTTGTTCCACAAAAGAATCCTAGCACGCCTCATCAACTTAACATGTCTTGAGCCTTGTTCCAGGGTGTTTTTAATACCCCTGTGATTAATTTTACCTCTGGATCTACTGAATATTCAGATCTGTTCCTGGGCTATGCTCTCTTGCAATTTCTTTTGGTGATCTGGAATCTCACCCCTAGTTGGGGGGTAATGTTACAAACCTCGTTCTGTTACCTAGCTTTAAGTGCTCGTTTTTGCTTATCTTATCTTATCTAAGCGCGCGCCAATCTTATCTCGCAGCTAAGCGCTCGATTTTATCTTATCATATCACGTGACTCCAGTCTAGACCACTATAATGTCATACCTCATGGCTAGCACATGCTAAAGGCATGATAGCCTCATGTTGTTGTTCTAGACCACTGTTCTCATGAGTGTGTAAACACTCAGTACATATATAGTAGATAGTATCATGCTACATCATCGTATCACTAAGCACCAGCCCTAAACCAGCCTCATGTAGTATGCATGTATTGTAGTATATAACAATGCCAGTACCAGCCAGACACTCCAGTCTGTTCTGATTGATTCTCTGACCTGAAATAGTCCCTCTTCTTCTTGAGCCTTGTCTTGTGTGGTGACTTAGTGCCTTAACTGTATAGTTTTGGTCGTTGCCAACACTATTGGTTGTGGCTTCCAATATTTGATCCATTGGAAGGGTTATGATGACTCTGATTGTACTTGGGAAGCTGCTTCCTCTATTGCCAAAAATGGCAAAGATGCTATTGCATTATTCCACAAGAAAAATCCTAGTGCACCTCGCAGATTGAATATGCCTTGTGCCTTGTTCCAGGGTGTTTTTAATACTCCTGTGATTAACTTTACTTCTGGATCTACCGAATATTGAGATCTGTTCCTTGGTAATCTGGAATCTCACTCCTAGTTAGGGGGTAATGTTACAAACCTCATTCTTTAACCTAGCTTTAGTGCTCGTTTTATCTTATCTTATCTTATCTAATCGCGCGCCAATCTTATCTCGCATCTAAGCGCTCAATCTTATCTTATTACGTTATGTGACTCCAGTCTAGACCACTATGATGTCATACCTCATGGCTAGTGCATGCTAAAGGCATGGTAGCCTTATATTGTAGTTCTAGACCACCATTCCCACAAGCATGTAAACACTTAGTATATATATAGTAGATTATCTCATGGCACATCATTGCTCACTAAGCACCTGCCCTAGAGTACACCTCATGGCTGCCTCATATATAGTAGTATATAAACAATGCCAGTACCAGCCAGACTCCTTAGTTTGTTCTGGTTGATTTCCAACCATCAATAGCCCCTCTTCTCCTAGTCTTGTCTTGTGTGGTGACTTAGTGCATTTCCTGTATATGATTTGTCATTGCCAACAACTACAGATGAGTTATGTAGAATGTCATAGAATGATATGGAAGGAATGATGACTAAGGCAAGTGAGTAAGCAGAGTAATGAGTAATGGGTATATAGTCATCATAGAAGAAAAGAAATGGTCAAGGCATGGTTCAAATGCAGTGACTTGGTAGTCCATAGTGAGAACAAGGAAAAAGAGAAATGAAACGATGAAACGTAACAATGACATGCTTTTACATGCTTTTCAATCCATGTTGCAAGACTTTTCTCATAGTCTGTGACCAGTTTAAGCTCATCTGCAAATGTCAGCATCCATCCTGGTGACTGTTTAGTCACCAGGTCCTGAGGTTTCAGTGTTGCACCATCAAGGTATCCTCTCAATTCTCAACTGGCTGCAACCACCAAGAATTGGGCCTTCCAAGTTATCCACTCTTTACCAGACACATCAAGTTTTGGCAACTTGATCTCCTCAGAGGTTGTGCTGGCCATTTCAGTGACTATATGTGGTGCATGTATGCGCAGGTGAGTGAGTTTCTGAGGTTTCTCGATCAGAGTGCAGGGCTCATAACCTGTAGAATGTACTCAGTCGACATAGTAGTCGAGACTGTCTATTATCATACCTGTAGAATGTACTACAGGGTATAAGTACAATGGTAACAAAGAGTAGATAGTGCTCTCACCTCAGTCGACGTGGTAGTCGAGACTGAGATGTAGAGACGCGTACAGAAGAGGCTTATCTACAATATTATGTAATACGGATCTAACCGAGGCGTGTCCGTTTGTAACTACAACAACCGGCACTTGCACTATCCCCGTACTGTAAAAATTATTGATTAGAGTAACAATCCTAAAATGACACCATACCATTTCTCTGTGCAAGTCCTCGTTTTGGTTTGATTGCCGGCCGCAAGGGGCTCAGAAATCGATGGCATTGTCAACGACTGACGTTGATTTTTATGTTTTTTTTTGTCTTTTTCTTTGGTCGACCTCCAGGCATGATCAAGATTGATGATCAACCACTGATCAGTGGCAGATTTCAATTTCCTGATTTCTCGATTTCCGACAACTCCGACCTATTTTTTCTTTGCGGAATCATTTACACCTTAGCAAATGGAGTCATTTGCATATTTTTCCAACATTTATTTCATGTCGCGCCAAATTTTCGAGGTCAAATTTTTTAGGAATCAAGTATTTTAAAAATCGGCTCGTGCAGTCCTCTTACATGTACTCTTGGTAACTGGAATATAAGGTTTCTGACCTGAATAAATATTTTGCAGTGTCATTAAAACTCATTGAGTAAACAAGTTGACTTCGCTTGTCCGCAACTATAGTCGAAACTTCATCAGGTTACATCCTGGATGTGATCAAGTACTACCTGAAACGCGGTCACTTTGACTGGTCCAGCCCCCTGATATTAACATGTACTGGTTCGTGTTTCTG
>JBBPMR010000662.1:0-16483 GCA_038090415.1 Rossbeevera mucosa | reverse complement strand
GGGTATCCAACGAGAACAAGACTGGCTTGTTCCGTTGCTGCATTCAAGTATTTATACTACTGGTACATGCGCACAGACCAAGCTGTGTCTAACCTACCCTAAACTACATGTGTCGACAATGAGGCAAGGCTATGCTTACCATGAGGCTAAAGTGAGGCAAGGCTATGCGAAATGGAAGAGAAGCATGCCTTGCTCTAAGTGCGTGTAAGTCTAGACCGCTTACATAATGCGGTGTGATAAGATAAGATAAGCTACTAAGGACTAAGCGCTTCTGGCGCTTTGGACTTCAATGAAAATATGAGAAAGAAATAGGCGCGTAAGGCGCTAAAGTGAAAAAAGTAAAGTGACGACTAGCGTTTGCAACAATACTATGGAATATGGGAGAATGAGTAGGTAATCTGCAGTAAGAAGCAGTAAGAAGCTGTGGATGACTAAGTGTTACACAAATGTGGCGATAAAGAGATGGACACAGAAGACGAAAGATGAAGAGAAGAAAAGAAAAGAAATGGGGGTCCATATGAATCGTAACATCTAGCTCCTTCAAGATGATGTCTCCATTGTTCAAGAGATCAGATAATTGCTAACATTTCTTTATCTGCAATAGGGTAATTCCTTTCCTCTTTAGTCATGCTGTGAGACATATATGTGGCAGGGTGCCATTTGTCTTCCTTAAGGGTTGACAATACTGCACCAGTGGTGAATTCTGATGTGTCGCATTTGACATGATAAGGGGTCGTGTCATCTGGATATGCCAAGACAGGCACGGTTGTAAACTTCTCTTTTAAATTATCAAAGGCTATTTGTTGTGCATTTCTCCAGCACCAGGGTTGATCTTTCTTTGTTAAGTCATGTAGTGGGCATGCAATAAGGGAATAATTCTCAATAAAGCGGTGATAGAAATTAGCAAGTCCCAGGAAGCTACAAACTCCTTTTACATTGTGGGGAACTGGCCATGATGCTATTCCATCTAACTTATTCTTGCTCATTGAGATTCCTTCTCCAGATGCATCCATTCCCAGCATGTCTACTTTTGTTACTTCGAAGAAGCACTTTGATGGTTTTACAAACAGATCGTTTTCATGAAGTTTCTGAAGTACTCTTTATACTGATTCACGATATTTCTGTACATCATTGTGTTTCAAGAAGATTAATAAATCATCTATGTAGACTATAACTATGTCTTTGTCCTCTGCAAAGATTTCATTCATCATTTATTGGAACATTGCAGGACTATTACACATCCCAAAGAACATGACGGTTGGTTCATATGACCCTAGGTGGCAGATGAATGCTCCTTTCCATTCATCGCCTTCTTTGATGCAGACATTGTTATATCCCCATCGCAGATCCATTTTGGTAAACAATTTAGCTCCTTTGAGCTTATCTATAATTTGTGAGATCAATGGAAGGGGGTAGTTATTTTTCACCATGCCTTCATTGAGGTACCTATAATCCATAACCATACATTTCTTGCCATCCTTCTTTGGGATAAAGAAGACTGGAGATGTCTAAGGAGATTTAGAAGGTCTGATGTAACCCTTCTTCAATTGCTCTTTCACGAATGTTTTGACCTCATCTTGTTCAGTGGGTCCAAGCGGTATCATTCAACCCTTTTAGGTACGAAATCGGGTTTTAGATCTACCATGTGGTCTCATGCTTTACATTCAGGGAGGCGTTTGGATACTTTCTTTGAAAAGACATCAAGATAATTATGATAATGCTTTGGGACTAATTGAAAAGCATCCTCAGATTTAGGGTCGGGCAAAGTAAACTGATCCATATACGTATTGGCTATATAGGATTTTTCATATTCTTCCATTCTATTACAATATGTGGTGTTTAACACCTTGCACGACATAGAACATCTGTCCATGTGTACATGACCTAAGGTCCAATCAATAGAGGGATTGTGGTCCCTTAACCATGTGTATCCGAGAATCATTTGATTCCAGCCAAGATTGGTAACATCCATGGTTATCTTTTCATGGTGTCCAAGGTAATCGATAATAAGGTTACACATGTATGCAATGCCTCCAGCAGAGTTTATAGTTCCATTCACATTGTAGACAGGCATCACGTTTTCAAGAGGTGTAAGAGGAATGCAACTTTTCTTAGCCCATTCCATATCAATAAATATGCCATTGGCGCCACTATCCAGTAGAGCACTTGCTTTAATGTTTTTGTCTTTTTGTATAATGTGCATTTTTAGGGTTATTTCCCTGAGTGGCTTAAGTGTGTGCACTCTTCAATCAGTCGGCTTCTGAAAGGAAATATTTTGTTCTTTTATAACAGAATTAAGTACCCTTTTACCGGGGCCACGCTCAATACGAGACGCTGTTTTGGTTTTGACATCTGGTAGGCTACCACATCGAGAGGTCGGAGATAAAGAGTAAGAAGAATCGGTATCACTATCTATAATTACATGATTTTCAAGAAGGCTAAATGAATTGGAGCAAGGTAAAGAAACAGAGTTTGTACTAGCACTATCTAGGCGTCGAGTATGGTAAGAAAAAGGAACAGAAGAAGAAGAAGAAAAAGAAATATTGTCCTTTGGAAATGAGGGTGCCTTACCCGATAAGGTCCTCATTGAGCTTTTCCTGAAGTTGCTTCCATGTCATGGAAGTATGCCCTAGCGGCATCAATGTCCATCCCCTGGATAGCACTTTGCCAGTTGACGGCTGGCTGCTTGAAGGGGTTGTTTGTTTTTGCAGGGGTCTCTGCAGCGTGGACTTGTTTGCTCTTAAATCTGGAGCATTCTTTGCGGTGTCCTCCACACGAGAATCCACATTCTTGACACCTTGTTGATAATGCTTTGCACTCTCGTGCATGGTGCCCTTCTTTGCCACAGTTATAACTGTTGGAGTTCAAGCGCTCACTTTCGTATTAGGTAGCTTACATAAGCTAATACTTTTACTCGCTCATCACAGTACTATACCTCAGTTGACTCTCACCATAGTCACTGAGGTAAGATACTCACTACTTACTATTGTTACTCATACTTGTTACAAACCCTCCGTTGCAACCTAGCTTTTAGCACTCAAAGCGCTTATCTTATCTTATCGATCAAGCGCAGGATCATATCTTATCATGCCACATGACTCGAGTCTGGACCACTATGACATCATATGACATCACACCTCATGGCTAGCGCATGTTTAATGCATGGTGGCCTCATGTCGTAGTCTAGACCCACCGTTCCCACGAGCGTGTGAACACTTAGTACTTATTTAGTAGTTTCTCTCACAGTATGTCATCGCTTACTGAGCACCTGCCCTAGAGTATGCCTCATAGCTGCCACATGTAAAGTAGTATATATACAAATGCCAGTTCAGCCAGACTCCTCAGTCTGTTCTGGTTGATTTTCCAACCACAAACTGATTCCCTCCTTGAGCTCTCGACTTTGGTGGTGACCTAGTACCTTAACTGTATAGTTTTGGTCATTGCCAACATAAGAACAGACTCTATCTACTACCTCACCACTGCTCACGACCGCTTATTATCACAACACGTTCTTCAACCTTCGAGGCCTTCATTGCACCATTACCGCCATTGACATAGTTTGGGCCTAGCCCTCCTCTTACCCTATTGGTCTTGTCCACACCGTTTGGGTGTAAAACAACCATGCTTGGATAGCGGCTCAGGACCTTACCCCTGCAGAGAACACAACTCTGATCTCAACCATGTTTCAAAGTAGAACTTTGTACGTTCACTTTGTGGGTTATTAGTCCTCATTCAAGAGGGAGCAGCCCACCATGTGCACTGTTTGAAAGACTAGAATAACGAGCTTCTTCTAGTATAAATAAGACTCACAGCCTTACAGTGCTAAAACTGTGCCGTAGCCAGGCATCTCCGGTTCCCTCGACAATCGCCTTCAGCATGTGTCTGGGACTTGTGTATCCTGGTATTGCTTTTCAGATCGATCGGTCTAGTCAAGAAGGACTCTTTGTGAGATCCCCCTAGACAACAAGGTATAGTTGCATAGCTGGTCTCTTCGTGAGCATCACTTTGCCCAAAATAGCTCCCTCAATCAATTTTGTGTGTCTCACTTCCCCCGTAGTAAAAAGGAAATCCATTACCCCTGAACTACAATACCCCCCTATCGACTTTGACCCAAATGACATCTCGTGTCCCGAAATAGAAACCCAATCCCCTTACTTCAAACCAGACCCCGAATTCACTTGCAATGTCAAACACCGACATTGCCGCTCTGCTTGTATCGCTGCAGCAGCAGATCGCAGATCAAAATGTGGTCATAAATGCTCTGAATGCAACCATGGTGGCATCGGAAAATCGAGTGATCACTGCAGATGCAGCAGCCACCAACGCCGCTGCAAAACCTGCCCCACAAGTTAAAGTAGAAAAGAAAATTTCTGTTGTCCCTGATCCAGGGCAATATGATGGCACGTACTCAAAGTTCAAAGAATGGTGGCTGAAGATGCAGGTGTTCATGGAGATGAACAAAGAAGTATACTCCACTGACAAAGAAAGATGCATGGTGACCCTATCGAGAATTGGGTCAAAAGACCAAGACAAGAATGGAGCAGGTTCGTGGGCCCATAACCAAATGAAACAATGCAGGGCAACCAGCAGTTACCCCCGCCCAGCCCTATTAGAATGAGGCCTACGAAATCATTTCCAGATAGGAAACAACAAAGACTTAGCGCTGAGAAAACTTATGGCCCATAAGCAAGGCAACAATGAAAGGATGCAGGTTTACCTGACAAAGTGGCTCACCGCATACAAAGAAGCAAATTGCGGAGATTACATGGGCACTGCCCTACTAGAACAAAACACCTGCCAAGATATAATTAGGCAGGTGTACCTCGATGATGCTCAACAA
The DNA here is from genome assembly GCA_038090415.1 of Rossbeevera mucosa. Taxonomy (NCBI): domain Eukaryota; kingdom Fungi; phylum Basidiomycota; class Agaricomycetes; order Boletales; family Boletaceae; genus Rossbeevera; species Rossbeevera mucosa. The sequence continues at coordinate 11,643 of JBBPMR010000662.1, read as the reverse complement.
TCCTTAGTTGATGACTACATACCAATTCTCTAACGATATGGAGAATCAATCCAGGCGTTTGAATATAGAAAGGGACCCCGAAAGGACCCTAATGCCATGGAAATCGGAGCCACCCAAGCATGGGAAGAACCGTCGGACTTTGGCAGAGGATCCAAGTCTTTCGCTGCTGCAGTCGCCTCTATCCAAGGGGCCAGACAAGTAAATGCAATAGGCTGTTATAATTGTGGGAAAGAAGGCCATCGAGCCAAGAAATGCAAGGCAGCATCCACTCGTTGCCAAGAATGCGGATTCTCGCACGGAGGACACCATAAAGAATGCTCCCGATTCTAAGGAAAACAAGTCTGCACAGCAGAGAAAACTGCTTCAACAAACAATAACCCCTTTAAGGCGCCAGCAGTCAACTGGCAAACTGCCATTCAGGGGATGAATATTGAGGCTGCAAGGGCCTACTTCCGTGACATGGAAATGATGTTGGGAAAAGCCTAAGGGAGACCACATTAGGTGATGGTACTCCCTCCCAGACAGACCATATTTCTTCTACTTCTTCTTTTTCTCTAAGTACTCGATGCCTAGATAGTGCTAGTACAACTCCTATTCCTTTTGTAGTTAGCAATCAGTTTTCCCTTCTGGACTCTCATGTAATTATAGATAGTGATACTGATAGTTCTTTTTCCTTTTCTCCTACATCTCATTGTGGTAGCCTACCAGATGTAGAAACCAAAACAGTGTCTTGAATTGAGCATGGCCCTGGTAATAGGGTACTCAATTCTGTTAAAAAAGAAAAAAATATTTCCTTTCAGAACCCAACTGATCGAAGAGTGCGCACATTAAAACCACTCAGGGAAATAACCCTAAAAATTCATATAATCCAAAAAGACAAAAACATTGAAGCAAGCACCCTACTGGATAGCAGTGCTAATGGCATATTTATCAACACAGAATGGGCAAAAAGAAACCACATTCCGCTAGACCCCCTTGAAAACGTAGTGCCTGTCTACAATGTTGATGGAACTATAAACTCCACTGGAGGCATTGCATACATGTGTAAATTAATCATCGACTACCTCAGACACCGTGAAAGAATAACTGCGGACGTCACCAATCTTGGCCGGAATCAGATGATTCTGGGATACACATGGTTAAGGGACCACAATCCCTCTATTGATTAGACTCTAGGTCATGTACACATTGACAGATGTCCCATGTCGTGCAAGGTGTTAAACGCCACTTATTGTAATAGAATGGAAGAGTATGAAAAAATGTACATAACCAATATATACACTGATCAGTTTACAATTCCCAATCTGAGTTCAGAAGATGCCTTTAAGCTGGTACCCGAACATTATAGAGATTTCCTTGATGTCTTTTCCAAAAAAGTTTCTGAATGCCTCCCTGAACACAAAGCATGGGACCATGCAGTAGATCTTAAACCTGACTTCATACCTAAGAAAGGTAGACTGATCCTGCTTGGTCCAGCTGAACAGGATGAAGTTAAAGCATTCGTAAATGAGCAATTAAAGAAGGGTTATATTAGACCTTCTAAATTGCCTCAGACATCTCCAGTATTCTTTATCCCTAAGAAGGAAGGGAAAAAACGAATGGTCATGGACTATAGATACCTCAACGAAGGGACGGTTAAAAACAACTACCCCCTCCCGTTGATCTCGCAAATCATAGATAAGCTCAAAGGAGCTAAATTGTTTACCAAAATGTATCTAAGATGGGGATACAACAATGTCCGTATCAAAGAAGGTGACGAATGGAAAGGAGCCTTCGTCTGTCACCTTGGGGCGTTCGAGCCCATAGTCATGTTCTTCGGAATGTGCAATAGTCCAGTGACATTCCAGCAAATGATGAATGAGATCTTCGCTGAGGATGAAGATATAGTAATTATCTACATAGATGACTTATTGATTTTGTTGAAACACAATGATGTACAGAAACATCGCGAAGCCACATGAAGAGTACTTTGAAAGCTTCGTGAAAACGATCTGTTTGTCAAACCATCAAAGTGCTTCTTTGAAGTCACAAAAGTAGACATGCTTGGTATGGATGTGTCAGGAAATGAAATCTCGATGAGCAAGAATAAACTTGATGGAATTGCCTCTTGGCCTATCCCACATAACATGAAAGGAGTTCACAGCTTCTTGGGACTCGCTAACTTCTATCATCATTTCATTGAGAATTATTCTCTGATTGCATGACCATTGCATGACTTAACAAAGAAAGATCAACCCTGGTGCTGGGGAAATGCACAACAAGTAGCTTTTAATAGTCTAAAAGAGAAATTCACAACCACACCTGTCTTGGCGTATTCAGATGACACGACCCCTTATTGTGTCGAATGTGATGCATCAGAATTCGCCACTGGTGCAGTATTGTCAACCCTTAAGGAAGATAAATGGCACTCCATCGCATATATGTCTCATAACATGACTAAAGAAGAACAGAATTATCTGATAGCTGACAAAGAAATGTTGGCAATCATCCAATCTCTTGAACAATGGAGGCATCATCTAGAAGGAGCTAGACATCAATTCGAAGTGTGGACAGATCACAAAAACCTAATGTACTTTATGAAATCACAAGATCTGAACAAGCAACAAGCTCAATGGGCTCAATACCTCTCTCATTTGATTATGTACTTGTACATAAGCCAGGATCTGCAATGGGAAAAGCGGATGCCTTATCTAGAAGAGAAGACCATAGTATAGGAATAGAAAATGATAACAAAAATACCGTCCTTATAGATAGTTCACGTATTCGTAGTGTACAAGAAATCGAACTCTTTGATAGGATAAAAATAGAACAAAAGAAACACACCGTCGCAGAAGGATCTGTATATAGTAATGGTTTATGGGAATATGATGGAAAGATATGGGTACCTAGGAATTTGTGTTTAGAAGTAATGACACAATTTCATGATCATCCACTCGCCGGACACAAAGGCCTGGATAAAACCAAAGAATTGATAGCACGCTACTACAAGTGGCCCGGCATGAAAGCCAATATTGAAATCTATTGCAAATCTTGTGATTGATGTGCACAAATGAAGCCATCGAATATAGCACCTGCAGGAAAACTGCAACCCCTACCAGTAGCATCTGGACCTTGGAAAGATGTTTCAGCTGACTTTGTCACTGGCTTTCCGGAATCACACGGATATGATAGTGTGTTAGTAGTGGTGGATCGCTTCTCGAAAGAAGTCGCCCTTATTCCCACTGTTAAAACCATCACAGCACAGAAAACTGCACAATTGTACAAAGACTATGTATGGAAACATCATGGTTTGCCGGATTCTATTGTATCCAATCGTGGTCCACAGTTTGCTGGACAAATGATGATAGATCTTCTAAAATTGTTGAAAATTGAAAAGAAAATGTCAACAGCCTATCACCCTCAAACCAATGGCCAAACAGAGCGTATTAACAGAGAATTGAACCAATATCTCCGCTTGTTTGTCGCAGAAAAGCAATCTCAATGGGTAGAATGGCTTGCCTTAGCGCAGTTCAATTTCAACAACACAAAATCATTGTCAACAGGGTTTACCCCTTCCAGCTTACGAAAATAAAATTCACTCCTCATATGGGTATAGAACCAAAAATAGTGAAATCACCTGCTGCAGAAGCATTCGCGTCCGATATGAAAGCCAATATGGAAATTGCAAAGTCTAATCTTGAGAAAACTTGTGCCAAAATGTCACTTCAGGCGATAAATCGCAATCAGATGCTTCTGTTTATAAAGTTGGAGATCTTGTCCTATTGTCATCAGAATACTTGGCTATAGCTGATAGACCCTCTCGGAAGTTAACCGAGAAGTGGATTGGACCTTATCAGGTCACAAACGTGTATACAAACTCTGTGGAATTATTATTCCCAAAGTCCATTGCAGCTTGTAATGTCATGAATGTTTTGCACGTTAAACCCTATAGAGAACCTCTTGAAGGACAACTGGTTGTAAAACCTGGTCCTATCTCCGTTGACGATGAAGGTCACGAGGAATTTGAAATCGAATACATTGTGGATTCATGCCCTATTGGTTGTGGTTTCCAATACTTGATCCATTGGAGGGGTTATGATGACTCTGATTGTACCTGGGAAGCTGCTTCCTCTATTGCCAAAAATGGAAAAAATGCTATTGCCTTGTTTCACAAGCGAAATCCTAGCGCTCCTCGATGACTTAACATGTCTCGAGCCTTGTTTCAGGGCGTGTTTAACACTCCTTTGATTAATTATACCTCTGGATCTGCTGAGTATTGATTGCCATTCCTGGTTGTGTGCTTTCGAGTGCCTTCCTTGCAGGTAGTTCTTATTCGTGTGTGATCTGGAATCTCACTCCTAGTTGGGGAGTAATGTTACAAACCCTCCATTGCAACCTAGCTTTTAGCACTCGAAGCACTTATCTTATCTAAGCATGTGTCTATCTTATCTTATCGATCAAGCGCCAGATCATATCTTATCGTGCCACGTGACTCAAGTCTGGACCACTATGACATCATATGACATCACACCTTATGGCTAGCGCATGTTTAATGCATGGTGGCCTCATGTCATAGTCTAGACCCACCGTTCCCATGAGCATGTGAACACTTAGTACTTATTTAGTAGTTTCTCTCATGGTACGTCATCACTTACTGAGCACCTGCCCTAGAGTACACCTCATGGCTGCCACATGTAAAGTAGTATATATACAAATGCCAGTCCAGCCAGACTCCTCAGTCTGTTCTGGTTGATTTTCTGACCACAAACCAATTCCCTCCTTGAGCTCTCGACTTTGGTGGTGACCTAGTACCTTAACTGTATAGTTTTGGTCATTGCCAACAATACTTACCCTACTGTAGTCTTACTCGTCTATAGTTAATATAGTTGACTCTCACCATAGTCACTGAGTCTTACTCATCTACAGGTTATGAGCCCTGGTGCTTAACTCTAAAACAGACTACAAAAACAGCCTACCCTAAAACCTCACCAAATACAAAGAATGTCGAACTTGAGAGTTGGAGATAGAGTACTCGAGGTCCCAAAGCTGGATGCTTCAGAGAAACAATGGCCTCTATGGAAGAGGCAACTCAAAGTCTCACTTGTGGCACGAGAACTAAAAGGGTACCTGGATGGTAGCAAGCCCAGACCAGCCAACCCCAAAATAGGACAACTTAGTGGCTGGAAACTGTCAACTGCAGATGAAATAAGAGCTGTAAAGGAATACCCAGCAGCCAACAACAAATGGGTCGAAGAAGACACCATTGTTCAACAGCAGATTGCTGTCACCCTTCCTGACTCCATTTTTATCGACCTCATATTGAAGAACACCGTGCATGAATATTTTCAGGTCTTGACCAAGAAATTCAGAAGCCGGTCACTTGTTATAGGCATCGAGACAAGACGGCAGCTAGGCGAGCTGAAGCTTAAGGAGGGCAGAGACGTGCAGGCCCATTTCGAGAAGGTCAAACTTCTTCGCGAGGAGCTTGCATCCATCGGGCACCCAATCCCTGAAACTGACCTCTTCAATATCATCTTCGTGTCCCTGCCACGTGCCTATAACACACTACTCACCTCCATATTATCCAGCATGTGATGGCAAAGCCACCGGGTCGACAGCTCAGAGCTTATCAAACTGGTCATTGAGACTTATGACCAACTCATCATGCAAGGAAGCATAAAACCTAAAGGGGAAAAGGAGGACACAGCTTTGAATGCGGACACAAAGGGAAAAAGGGAACGTACCCAGAGGTTCAATGGTGATTGTAACAACTGTGGATGGCGTGGCCACCAAACACGTGACTGCTGGGAAGAGAGCGGAGGAAAACATGGCCAAGCGCCAAAGGGTTGGAAGTTGAGGGGAAAGAGAACCAAAGACTCGAATGCGAAGTCTTCGAAGAGCATGCATGTCACTGCCGAAGACACCGAACCCGACGGAGTATGGTTTGTTGAGAGCCCTGAGTCCATTGCTGAGGTACCAGATGCTGTTACTTCTATCCCCTTCGCTGTCCTTGCCCATTCCAACACATCAGCAACCATTGAGTTGTATGACAGCGGCGCATCACAGCACTTGTCTCCATATCGCGACCTATTCATCAATTTCACTCCTATACCACCCAAGCCTATACGAGCTGCTGACAAGCACACTTTTGATGCCATCGGACGTGGAGACCTATACATCAAGCTACCGAATGGAAAGTCAACCACACGAGTTCTTTTGAAGAATGTGCTATATGTTACGTTTCACTTGTTTCTTTTCTTATCTTGCTTGTTTTCACTACAGACTCAGAGTCTCTGCGTTCAAACCATGCTTAGGCCATTTCTTTTCCTCTATGATGACATAATACCCTCAACCCTCTACCTTAGTCATCATTTCCTTCATGACTCATTTCTAGTTGTCACTATGACTCATGCTGACGCATCCACAGTCATGCTAACTCATTTCATTTGTAACCATTACTCATGTTATGACTTGCCCCTATTCTTTTCCTTTCTCTCTTTGTTAACACTTTCCATTATGCCTTTCTCTTGTCTCTAGTTTACTCATTTTACTTTAGTCATCCGCAGTCTTCATGACTCATCCATAACTGCGGATTACCAACCCTTCTTACTCTTGCTTACTCATTTGCTTCATCATCATGACTCATTTGAATCATCATCCGCTTACTGTACTACTACTCATCTGCAGCTTCCTGACTCATCCTTACTGTGGCTGACTCACTTCCTTCTGTCATATTCCATGACTTTCCATCTCCTTGTCATATAAGTGCTAGTTACCCGATCCTGTAACTTTAAGCTAGAGCTACTCGATTCTCCCTTGAATCTATCCACTCCTAAGCCATACTCTTTACCCCTCTGAGCATGTGCTCTTCACTCTAGTCCTTTGTCGACCCAAGGCATTCCCCTTCGGTCTCCCTTAGCCAAGTCTTCGTGTTTCACTTCGTGGTGAAGCTCACTAAGCATCCCTAGTCCTTCGTCGTGCTTAGGCCATCCCCTTCAGACTCCTCTGTCCTTCGTTGTCCTCTGGTGTCTATTTTAGGACTCCCAACCCTTGACCCTAGTACCCATCAAGTCCACGACTGACTTTACCCAAGCCAGTCGTCACAACTCATCCACAGTATTCTAACTCATCTTCACACTGTGGATTACTTATCATCCTTCCACCATGTTCCATGGTGTTCCATCTGATTAGTCATCTTCATTTCCCTGTACTTATATATACCCTTCCATATCGTCCGTATTCCCTAAGCTAGATCTCCTCTTACCTCTGTACTTCTGTATCTTGTCAATCTAGCCCACCTTTCGTCTATTCCCTTAACTGGGTGAACCTCTGCAAGTCTTCGTCCTACTCATGACTGGACGCTTGACATTGTGACACTTCACTAGATTGTGTCATAGTCGTCGCTACAATCGATAGCTCGACATCTGTGGTTGCCACCTCAAAGCAACACCCTTCGCTTCTCATCTATCGTCAAGACTCCTGATCTCTTCGATATCCTTCGCCCTTGGTTGCCTAAATTCGGTAACACCTTAACCCCTTTGTTCCAAGAGGCTACGCTCATTCCTACCCAGACCAAGCGTAACACTATATGCACCATCTATGGAGGTGACCCTCATCTTGATTAGTAGGCTCGCAGCTGCAGGCTACACAGTGCTGTTCTGCAAATCTGTTTGCTGAATCTTTAACCCCCAGAAGCGCCTAATCGGTGAAGTCCCTGTTAGCAACAGCCTGTATTAGGTGAAACATACCACAAGTTAGCCTTTTGCAGGAGCTGCCAGCATGCTGGATGTACTCACCATGCTGGAACTGCATGCCTGTCTATCCTGTTACAAACCCTCTTTTGCAACCTAGCTTTTAGTGCTTGAAGCACTTATCTTATCTTATCTAAGCGCGTGTCTATCTTATCTTATCAATCAAAGCGCCAAATCATATCTTATCATGTCACGTGACTCGAGTCTGGACCACTATGACATCACAACTCATGGCTAGCGCATGTTTAATGCATGGTGGCCTCATGTCGTAGTAGACCCACCGTTCCCATGAGCGTGTGAACACTTAGTACTTATTTAGTAGTTTCTCTCACAGTACGTCATTGCTTACTGAGCACCTGCCCTAGAGTACGCCTCATGGCTGCCACATGTAAAGTAGTATATATACAATGCTAGTCCAGCCAGACTCCTCAGTCTGTTCTGGTTGATTTTCTGACCACAAATCGATTCCCTCTCTGAGTTCTCGACTTTGGTGGTGACCTAGTACCTTAACTGTATAGTTTTGGTTGTTGCCAACATAAGAACAGACTCTATCTACTATCTCACCACTGCTTGCGACCGCCTATCGTCGCAACACGTTTTTCGACTTCAACACTTCTGACATCCAAGGCCTTAATTGCACTGTACTTGCTCTTTCCTCGCATTGGTCTTGTCCCACTGTTTGGGTGTAAAACAAGCACGCTCGCATAGCTGACCCCGAGACGTTAATTGGGTGGAGTACAATACTCCAATCTAAATATTGTTTCAAAGTAGCATCTTGTACGTTCGCTTCGCAAGTCAGTAGTTCCCATTCGAGGGAGAGCAGCTTGCCATGTGCATTATGTGAAAGGATAGAATACCAAGCTTCTTCTATCTAAAATAAGACTCGGGGCCTTACAATGTCCAAACTGTGCTGTAGCCAGGCATATCCGGTTCCTTTGACTCGTGCCAACAAGCGTTTTGGAACTCGTGAACTCAAGTTTATTTTACAGATTAATGTATAGTTAAGAAGGACTCTTCATGAGATCCCCCTATACAAGAAGGTATAGTACCATAGCTGGTCTCTTCATGAGTATCACTTTGGAAACAGTATATGGTCAACCCAATCAACTTTGCTCGTCTCAAATCCCCCATCATTAAAAAGGAAGAATTAGTTACACCTGAACTCAGGTACCCCACCATCAACCCAAACGACATCCCGTGCCCCAAAATAGAAAACCAAGCACCCTACTTCAGACCAGACCCCGAATACACCCAGCATGTCGAACACCGATATCGCCTCACTGCAGCAGCAAATCGCAGATCAAAATGCAGTTATAAATGCTCTGAATGCAACAGTGGTGGCATCAGAAAACTGAGTAATCGCTGCAGAGGTGGCAGCAACAAATGCAGCGGCAAAACCTGCCCCTCAAGTCAAAGTAGAAAAGAAGATTTCAGTTGTCCCAAATCCAGGACAATATGACAGAACTTATTCAAAATTTGAGGAGTGGTGGCTAAAGATGCAGGTATTCATGGAGATGAACGAAGAAGCATACCCCACCAATAGAGAGAGATACATGGCAATGTTATCCAGGATAGGGTCGAAAGACCAAGACAAGAATGGAGCGGGTTCGTGGGCCCATAACCAAATGAAACAGTGTAGAAATATACACACCTACCCACGCCCCACACTACTAGAATGGGGACTAAGGAACCATTTCCAGATAGGAAACAATAAAGATCTAGCACTCCGAAAGCTGATGGCCCTTAAGCAAGGCAATAATGAACACATGCAGGTGTACCTAACTAAATGGTTAACTGCCCATGAAGAAGCCAATTGCGGGGACTATATGGGAACCGCACTACTCAAACAAAACACAAGACAAGACATCATTCAACAGGTGTACTTAGATGACGCTCGACAATCATTAGTGGATGACTATATTCCAATCCTGCAACGATACGGAGAGTCGATCAAAGCATTAGAGTATCAAAAAGGACCCCAAAAGGACCCCAATGCCATGGATATCGGGGCAGCACAAGCGTGGGAAGAACCGTCGGACTTTGGCAGAGGTTCCAAATCCTTTGCTGCTGCGGTTGCCTCAATACAAGGGGCCCGGCAAGTAAATGTTATTGGCTGCTACAATTGTGGCAAAGAAGGACATCGTGCAAAGGAATGCAAGGCAGCATCCACTTGTTGTCAAGAATGCGGATTCTTGCATGGAGGACACCACAAAGAATGTTCCAAATTCAAGGGAAGACAAGGCCACGCAGCAGAGAAAACTGCTACAACAAACAATAACCCCTTTAAGGCACCAGCAGTCAACTGGCAAAGTGCCATTCAGGGGATGGACATTGAGGCCGCAAGGGCCTATTTCCGTGACATGGAAACAATGTCAGGAAAAGCCTAAGGGAGACCACATTGGGTGATGGTACTCCCTCCCAGATGGACGATATTTCTTTAACTCCTTCTTTTTCTTTACATACTCGACGCCTAGATAGTGCTAGTACAACCTCTGTTCCCTTTGTAGTTAGTAATTGTTTTTCATCTCTTGAATCTCATGTATCTTTAAATAGCGACTATGATAGTTCTTCTTCCTTTTCCCCTGTATCTCGTTGTGGTAGCCTACCAGATATAGAAACCGAAACAGCATCTTGAATTGAGCATGGCCCTGGTAATAGGGTACTTAATTCTGTTAAAAAGAAAAAAATATTTCCTTTCAGAATCCGACTGATTGAAGAGTGCGCACACTCAAACCACTCAAGGAAATAAACCGAAAAATTCATATAATACAAAAAGACAAACATCGAAGCGAGCACTCTACTGGATAGTGGCGCTAATGGCATATTTATTGATACAGAATGGGCAAAGAAAAACCGCATTCCTCTAGACCCTCTTGAAAATGTGGTGCCTGTCTACAATGTGGACAGAACTATAAACTCCGCTGGAGGCATTGCATACACATGTAAACTTATTATCGACTATCTCAGACACCACGAAAAAATAACCGCGGATGTCACCAATCTTGGCCGGAATCAGATGATTCTGAGATACACATGGTTAAGGGACCACAATCCCTCTATTGATTAGACCCTAGGTCATGTACACATGGACAGATGTTCCATGTTGTGCAAGATATTAAACACCACTTATTGTAATAGAATGGAAGAGTACGAAAAAATGTACATATCCAATATGTACACTGATCAGTTCACAATTCCTGATCTGAGTTCAGAAGATGTCTTTAAGCTGGTACCTGAACATTATAGAGATTTCCTTGATGTCTTTTCTGAAAAAGTTTCCAAACACCTCCCTGAACGCAAAGCATGGGACCACGCGGTAGATCTTAAACCTGACTTCATACCTAAGAAGGGTAGACTGATCCTGCTTCGTCCAGCTGAGCAAGATGAAGTAAAAGTGTTCATAAATGAGCAATTGAAAAAGGGTTACATCAGACCCTCTAAATCGCCTCAGACATCCCCGGTATTCTTTATCCCTAAAAAGGATGGGAAGAAGCAAATGGTCATGGACTATAGATATCTCAACGAAGGCATGGTTAAAAACAACTACCCCCTTCCGTTAATCTTGCAAATCATAGATAAGCTCAAAGGGGCTAAATTGTTTACCAAAATGGATCTAAGATGGAGATATAACAATGTCTGTATCAAAGAAGGCAACAAATGGAAAGGAGCCTTCGTCTGTCACCTTGGGGCGTTCGAGCCCACAGTCATGTTCTTCAGAATGTGCAATAGTCCAGCAACATTCCAGCAAATGATGAATGAGATATTTGCTAAGAATGAAGATATAGTAATTATCTACATAGATGATTTATTGATTTTCTCGAAACACAACGATGTACGGAAACATCGCAAAGCTGTACGAAGAGTACTTCGAAAGCTTTGTGAGAACGATCTGTTTGTCAAACCATCGAAATGC
>JBBPMR010000661.1:0-16483 GCA_038090415.1 Rossbeevera mucosa | reverse complement strand
TAGGGGTTGTCGTCGCATTTTCATCGCATGCTGGTGGTGTTGTTGTTGTTGTCACGTCGTCATGCCACTGTCCGTGTCGCCACTTGGTGGCATGGTACATTGTCGTTATCACTTCGTCATCAGCGTTGATGTGGCGGTGGCAGCGGTGCGGGTGGTGGAGTGGTGTTGCCATTGTCATTGTCGTGGGCGTGGTGGTGGTGCCGGTGTTGTCGTCGCGCCACTGTCCATGTCATCGAGGCCAGGCGGACGTGCCAGTGGTCGCCACTGACATGGTGGTGGCAGCGGTGGCACCGGCATTGTTGTCGCACTGCTGTCCGCGTTGTCATGCCCGGGCTGATGTGGTAGTCGCCATGGCCTCGTTGAAGTCATTGTTGGCGCTCCATCGGATGGCCTCGCCACTGTCGCTGTTGGCATCGAATTTTATAGTTATCGGCTCTTGCCGGTAACAGGGACATGCAATCCTTCACGGCTTCAGGGCTTCTGGGGCCCGGCCCAGCTCGGCTCACGGCTTTCAAAATGCCAGGCCGAGCTCCAAGCCCCACCAAGCCCCTAACACGGCCCGGCTCGGCTCGGCTTTTTGGGGCTCAGCTTTGCCGGCTCATGGCTTTCAGGCCAGGCCGCGGAATCACTATGGGTGGGTGGGCAGTAAATTGTAGCAGGTGTAGTACAACATATTACATAGTGTCTACATAGTCGGAACAACCGATACATGGGCTATCATAGTCTATATAGCCTATATGAGTGATTTGAGTTGTCGTGTAGTGGAGTGAGTCACATATTTGGATATGTTGCTGATGTAGTACTACATAACAGCTGTCATGTGATGCTGTACTATAGAAAAAAACCATTTTTCCTGATGTAGCACAAATAAGATTTTTTTAAAAGTTCTGATGCACCTGCCATCAATGATATCGAATCATTCCATAAGTCCGCACTCGTGCACTTGGCGCATCCACCACTCTCTCGGTCTCCGCCGACTCCCGAAACTGGGAATGCCATGGCCATCACACTCGAGGTAGACCCCTCACTGAATGCCTCGCACCGCCTGGTGAGATCCTCGGAACCGACTCAACACCGGACATGCCCACTATGCACACCCTCACCCTTCTTGCACTCGAGGCAAGTCCCTCACCGAACATCTCGCACTACGCAATGAGACCTCTGAAGACGATTCAACGTCAATCACCGCTCATATGGCTGGGCCGCAGAATCACTAGACCACGTGCATGTACCCATGGGTCACGGGTCTACAGGTCCATTTATGGCAACCCGCACCCATACCCGTGGACACCCGTATCCACAACCCGCCACGGGTGATCCATACCCGTGCAGTACTCTAAGAGAGAGATGTGGAGGTAAGTCTCGAAGTTTTCAATGAGGGAAGCGCGAATACCAGCACATAGAGTATCTACCATCTTTTGAAGATTCTTTTGATCGGGATTAGTCATTCAACTGCTTCATCAGCTGGTAATATATCTCGTCTCGTAGCTCCCAGCGCATGGGGCCCTCTCCTAGTGATCATATGTATCTCTCCCATCGAGTTAATGGCAAGCGGCTTTTCCCGCTCACCGCCACCCATGATGTGTTTTACCTTGAAGATTTCGATAGCATCCGCTTTTTAATGTGAGGGGAGGGAAAGTGAGTGGAGCCCTTTGCCGTGTCATCACCTGTGCCATTGGGACTTTACGGCGGAAGATAAAGCCGGTACGGTGAGTAGAAAAGTATTGTTTGGCATATTCTGACTCTGAAAATCATTGAATATTGGAGGCGGTGTTATGAGGAAGGACAGGATACGTTCTGAGAAAACCATTAATAACGTTCGTTGAGTAAAACATAGGCATACGAACCCTGATGCAAATATTTGTCGCTGCGTGCGGCAACGATTAAGGGAAGGCGGAGTGCTCGTCGATGATGCGGCAGGGATAGGCTTACGTGTCGACCGGTTCTTCAGCAGATTCATCTGCAAAGAAGCCTCTACCGGGCCTGATCAGGGTACAGTACTCATCAAGGAATGCGCCTCGCCTTCGTTGTGGATGGGGTTACTGACAGTCTTGCCGTTCACCGATGACGTACTCCGTTTCATTCAAACGTGCTGTGCAGCGATCGCGCTTCATCGTCGACTTTGAATTACTCATGCTCGAACGCGGTTCACTACTTTCTGCAGCGACCGAATTAGGACTTGGATGGGATGTAAAGAGGTGACCATGATCCGACGCTGATCTCCTGTCCGATAATGAGAGCATCTCCACCGCAGCATTCAAACATTGTGGTGCTGGCGGTATATATGACACATATGAAGAAGACTTGGCTCTCATTCGCAATGGGGCCCCACCTTCGGTGTCTGTCACCATACTGTTGCTAGTACCATTGTTGTTCGGTTCCTTCCAACCCTTGAGAGTCGATTTGTCATTTGTGGAATGGGGCAAGCATGGCTTACGAGAACCGGTGGGGGGCCTTGATGCGTACAAGGAAACAGGAACTGGGAGACTAGTATGCCATTTGGGCGACCGCAGGCCGTCTACCCATTCGACTGGTCATGGTGGTCGTGGTAACAGAACGTCTGACAGGCGGAGAGTGGCTTCCTAGCGGGACTCGTACTCGTCAATATAGCGATCTGCCACGGAGAATGGTCGGATGAGGAGGCCGTTGTCGCGGATCTGCGTCACCTGAGACATGACAGGTATTCTTGTCAATGCCATTGGTTTGTACCTTCACGCTGCCATGAACTTGGCGGTCGAGCGTTGTGACCTGGTTGCTGTTCGATACCTTTCTGGTCTGGGAGAGATGACGACAGAGAGAGCGATAGTAGAAGGGAGTTACTTGTATGACAATCAAGGGAATGTCGAACCCATTCAGGCGCTTCCATACTATCTCCCCCGTTTTAGTTGATGATAGGTATTCCACCATGAGATTCGTCAGTGAGCTCCCACCACTCACAATCGTCACTAAGAGGAAGACTAAAAAGGTGAATTGGAAATGAGGACTCACAGAAGGATCCTGAACGCGTGGAAACTTAACCAGTGCAGCTCGGCGTGCGATTATGAAGATGTTGTATCCATACTTCGTTGCACAACGTTGAGCAAAACCGAGGCTACCGGAAAGCCATATCCTCTTTCGACCTATTATCCAGTAAGTTCCAGTTCTCCAGTGTCTAGGAGTCTGCAGTAGAAGACCTTGACTTCTGTCACTGCTTCTTCTCGACCTCACCATTCCGGCCATCAAAAATCCGTCTATCATCATGCATCATCGGCACCCTGCAACGCAACGCTCTTCCACGGTTGCTCGTACGCAGTGGACCACGCCCGCGCCGCTTACTTCTGAGACCGATCATGAAGCACAAGCTGTTCGATTCGACTCGTCACCTCCACTTCTCCAAGCTTCTCCCAAACTCTTCGTGCGAGCGGATTGACGTCCAGAGCCGAGCAATTCCATCGTGTCTTTCTTTCGGTTGAGCTCCTCGCCGATTGCACTCGTCCACCGTACGCGCGGGGTGTATCGGTGAAGCGCACAGAACAGCAGCGGTGCGTCCTATTCTGGCTGGATGGTTTTGAACTTGGCCCAGGAGCTAGAGGGGCAAGAGCTCTGTAAATATTTTTTATTACGGAGACTTCCTGATTATGTTAGCACCATGACCAAATCACCTCCGAGAAAAGACAAAATATTTCACCAGACTCCCGAAAAGCAGCTTAAGTAGGTCGCACCCACCTCCGAAAAACTCGCCAAGGATTCAAAAAAACATGCCCTGCAAGGTCAATATGTGCCAAGTTGATCGGAATCCGATCCGATTGAGTCGTCTTAGGCTATCGTCTGTCACTTTTACTTTTACATTCTATGTTGCCATCGCCATATGGAAGACGGTGTAACACTCTGTTTTTTTTTCACAGTGGACGTATATGGTTTCTTTTTTCACGCGCTGGGCCCCAGAGGGCGTTCTCACTCTCGAAGATCTACACACCATCGTTCGTGATGTATGCCTGACATGACACGACGCCGAGCACGGCGTAAGGGCAGGCCGAAGAGGACCAAGGAAGTGAAGTTAGAGGAGATCAAGCTGAGGGAGAGTGAAGAATACAGAACCGGGATTGGTACGCTGTGGTTGTTTTTCGTTTCGTTTCGTTTCGTTTTCGTCCGTCACCTGTAATACAGACCCTGGGCGAGCGTGAACTGACGTGCCCCATTCTCGACAGAAAGAAGTCCCCGATCTCACACACGAACCTATCACTGAACTGTTTCGTCGATGGGACCAGAAAGAGGTCGCGTACTTGCAACTCCTTCGGTTCCTCCGCCTTTCTAGCTCTGATCCCACAAAGGCTGTTGTGTCAAGACCTGGAAAACACCACTCGCTTTCGAACGACCCCGGAAATCACAGGATCGGGATCGGGAAACGTCGATGAACATCGATGAGAAGGATGGTATATTACAAAAGCCCTCGTGGCGCTTTGCTAGCACAATCGCTAATATGGATGGGCCTTTGTAACAGGAGGTACATCATTGTCTTTTATCATTGAAAAGTGACCTCTCGGGTATTCGTTAGCAACGGCACCCTATAATTTGCCGTTTTCACTTCCCGACTCTGGCACTGGACTAACCCACTCCTGCAGGCCGCTCGAGACCATGTCCGAACTCGCGTACCACTTCTTGACATTTACTCCAGCCGTCCACTTGCTATTTGGAGGCAGACGTTCTGTTCAATATAGTCACATCCAAATCATTCGCCCTACAGCAAATCTCGTAACATGATTCAGCTGCGCGACCCTCCGGTCGGTCTTATCCTCATCGCCGAACTGATCGAAATGACGAAACTGGTCCTACATTGCTATTCAGTTTATCCTGGAGTCCGCACACCGTGATCTCGGATCGGTCCGATCAGTTATCCCCACACTCCACTTCCTCGAGTAACAACATTCAAGCCGTAGCCTGTGGCTGTATGCGGTTTGATTTACACACACAGCGGTGCATAATGATGCGTGGGGTATGGGGAGCGAAAGACCTGCGATCTCCATAGATCTCGTTCCGTGGTGGCCGATCAATAATCACACAACAGCATCCAACATCACCCTAAAAGGTTTCCACTCGTTTTAAATGCGGGTTACCACATTCCAGTCGACATTAAATACTGATGCATATCCACCACCATTCTACCAGACGACGAAGCTCAGATCCGCCAGCCCACTCTGCCCGACCGATGCTATCCAGAACCAGGGCATTTCGGTATGTCTCTTACAGCGATTCCACGTGGCGTGGCGGTCGTAGAGGGCAAATAAATTTGCGGTCCTGTGCGACCCAGCCGCACGGATGAAGGCAGGTTGGGTTTGAACGGGACTAGAGTCTCGCAGAAAGAGTTATCCCTGGCGATAATATCTTACGAGGCATAACGATAAACTAGCCTGCGATTTTCGCCAAGGTCTCTTCACACACGCAGCACCTCTGTTTCCCATGCTAGTGTACTGTTCTAAGCCATCCCGGTGGGGCTCGCACGGAGCAACAACACAGGCCTCACACGCAAGAATGACACCTTGCATTTTGAAATATGCTACCACGGTGATGATACCGGGATAATGCGTATTGGTTACGTGAATGTCAATCGTAAACTATACGATAATAATGGTCTGGTTATGCGGTAACTGAGCAGAGAGAAAACGTACAAGACATGATGGATATTATCAAACTTCAGATAACAATGCGGGTTTCGAGGTCTTCTCCTGGGCGCTGGCTCTCATTTCAACCCCATTTTCAAGTTCTGCTTCCTCTCCACTCCTTTTATGGTATGTGCTGAAATCTTCTAGCATTATCGTCGTAGTCTCAACCCCGATTACAGTTTCCTGCTTTGGTTTCTTACGGATCGGTTTCGAGCCAAACGTGATGATCGACCTCATTTGCTGCGGGGTGAAGGACTGGGAATCCTCAGTGCTAATGCGGAAGAGGAACGCGACGACCACGCTCAGATTTGCCACAATCAAGCAGGTAGATACCTGCAGAAGGCGATCTACGTCATCCGTTGGCCCGAAAGCTGGAGGAAACCTACCTCGACCATAGCAGCTAAGGATTCCTTAAGCCCACCATCGGAAAACACATAATATGCGTGCGTGAGGCTGACGACGGTCGTAATAGCGGATGTCGAAAAGATGGAGAGGATTCGGATCTTCTGGTGTTGACTGAGTCTGACCTTATAGATTAGACGGAATGGCGCTACGATCAAGATGAAGTCGCCGATCACGTCGGCTGATGGTAATGGAAACCCAGTCAGAAGGTCCGGCGTTCGATACTTTCCTTCTCAATGACTTACTGATAATCTGTGCGATGGCGACGTTTCTGCCCAGATCGCACTGTGGGCGCGGCTGTGTCTTCCAACCGGGTTCGGCTTCGCACGTCCAGAAGACTTGCGCAAAGAGGACCACCCATGCGATTAAAAACGCGACGACGAACAACGTCAACATTCTTCTTAGTTTGACGTTGATCGCCAATCGCACGATCGTAAACATGATGGAGATCCTAGACGCCCTAGAAAATCAATCAATATTAGACTCTGCGCGAACGTGAAGGTGAACTTCTTGAAAGAAGCGTCGTCGCACCATACCACTGAGTAGAAGAACTGCGCGACCCTAATACGGTTAATCATGTTCTTCAGTATGCAACCATGCCCAGTCCATTTGAAAAAGCGTACATGTAGTATAATGCCACCCTTCTTCCTTGTGGATATGAAGCTGTTGCTGGGTCAGCTAACGCGGCGTTCACGAGTAGGGAGACATTACCAAAGTCATACAAGTACAACGCGTTCGTCACCAACAAGGCAATCATAAACATCATAGCAAAGGCTGCCCATAGATCGTCCAACCACAGGCGCCTCTGTCGCGTACGCTCTATCAGACGGAATGTAGTTACGATCACCGCAACAATGGGGAGGACCACGCTAACCACTTCACCCGTTCGTTAGTACGATGTATCCACATTGTCATGTTCACGGCGGGGCGCCCCGCTTACCTTCCGTCTGTTGGATCGTTATTCCGCCCATTCGCAGATTCACAATGAGGGAGGTAGAGATGGAAGGCGCCTGATGGCAGGACCCATGTAATCTTTAAGCATGAATCATGATGTTTATTCCGCACTCTCGGCTCAAAGTTGGTAAATACAGGACCTCGAGCTCTGCGCCAATTAACCGGTCAGACCAGAATTTCGACAGTTCACAGATATGAACTTTGCCGTAAGCTCTTTGTCTGCTCTAATTATAATGAGCGCCTCGCGCCCTGTGTCTGTGTCCGATTTATCGTCGCACCATCTTGATGGGGGCTGTTTCAAGGCCATAGCTTCTTCCTTCATCTGATTTCTGATGAACAGCACATGTTACATCCCCATGAGTCTTGATGGGGCGGCTGTGTACTCATCTGTCTCGCGCAGACCCGTCAAAAGACCCAGAGAATGGACTACCCGCGAGTGGGATATCACTGACTAAATGATCAATATTACATGATAACATGATAATACATATAGGAGTAGTTGATCAGCTCGTTTCAAGGAGAAAGTCCCCAGACAGAGACCCGCACAGCCGTGGGTGATCTAAGGAGATATAAACTTATCGGAGATGCTGCTGGTGATTCTGGGCGTTGCCAAAGCCTTCACCGAGCTAGACAGACAATGACCAACCAAAGCCCCGCCCGTGAGCAAAAGCGTGTCCGCTCAGAAGATGGTACAGAAATATATGCCCAAGCAGTCGGAAATCCCTCGCTGCCCAGCGTCATGTTCATCCACGGTTTCGGGCTTTCGTCGATCGTTTTCGAACGATTGTTTCAAGACCCCACACTCCTTGATAACGCATACCTCGTACGTTTCTCTATACTAATGCCTGTGCGATGTTGAGTTCTCATCCCAGGTGAGCTACGATATGCGAGGGCACGGCTGGAGCGGCAAACCCTTGAATCCAGAGGCTCACGAGTCAATCCGTTATGCCCAAGACTTTATCGCCGTCGTAAAGGCATTTAAGCTGGATAAGCCTTACCTATTTGGTTGGTGAGCGAAGGTTTATTTGGCGTGCCGTTCCATCGGGCTCATGGCTGTGTGCTTTGAACTCGCAGGAGCCTCGGAGGTATGTCACCATAGTGATGCATTACGAGTCACAAAATATTGATGAATCACCTCAGCCACAATCGCGGCGGATGTCCTGCAACATGTCGCGCCCGCACCTTTGAGCGGCGTCATATATGCAGCAGCCCTGCCATACATCGGTCCTATCATGGAGCCGCTCGCCAAGCCACTAATCGGAGAGCTCAGTGAGGGTCTTTTTTCGTCCGACGTCACGACAGTTTTGGACTTCAAGATCAAATTCGTCCACTCCACGCTCATGGATCCCAACGCTGTGGACTACTCCACCATGGCCTCCTGGGTCGGTTCTACCGGTTATATCGGCGTCGAGAGTATGAAAATTGCGTTGTCAAGGTCACAAAGCCCAGATGGACTTTTCGCCGCCGGAAAAGCTGGACTTCCGTTTCTCATCCTGTATTCAGCAGAGGATGCCCAGCTCAACAACGGGGTGTTAGTCCAGGAACTCGGGAGCGTGTTCGTGAACAAGAAAGTTGTGGTCGTTCCGCGTGCAGGCCATGCGCTGTTTTACGACAATCAGAGTTGTGTTGTGGCTGAGATCGTTCACTTCATAGGGGGGAATATGGTGCGCTAGATACTGCGAAACCGACAGCAGCAAGGCGGAACCTCCATAGTAGCTAAAAGCTATGTATGTAAATAAAGTTATGACTCAGAATCGGCAATGAACACCAGTCGGAAATTTCCGGCCTCCAGACTTTTTCCGAGTCTCCCATCTCCCATCAATCACTAGTGGAAATTGAAGACCTGTTAAGCATACTGCTTGGAACCCGATGGAACCCTGCCTATGCCAAGTGAGCCTACATTCTCGGAAAGGTTACTCAAATGGCGAGGCTGTTTCAGCACCAATGGGTCTATTGGTTATGATCCGAACCCATCTCATACTGAAACAAAAAAAATCTAATAGCGAACCCTTTATACCCGCCATGCTAATGAGACTCAAGTAACCGGAACTTATCTCGCAAACTTATGCACATCTTCCCAGCACCAGCATTTTGCGTCCCACAAGAAGGATGGTCTGCGAGAGTTCGCACTGTCAGACCCGCGTATTCACTCATGTCCTTGTCCTTGCGATCATACGGGAATAACTAATATTCGATCGTGACGGAGCTTCTACTGAACCACGAATTGATGAGAACAATATGAGAGTGGGAAAATGGGGTGGTAGTCGCGCCAAGTCAGTTTCCCCTCACTGCGATCAAAGATGCACGCCTCCAATGAGGATGGCAATGCGCCAATCACCGGGAGGGTAATTACGGTATGTTGGCTATGACAAGGCTATGATGACAATAATATGGAGTACAATGTGCTTTCGCGGTGGCTGAAGCACTGACGCGTCTCCTCGGGCCTCGTGCTCCAGCCTTTACGACATTGGTATACAACACTTGCCCAATGGCGTGGATAACAGGATAACAATGAGAAAACAAAACGAAATGAAAAAAATAGAATTCACACACGCGACAATTTTTTCCTCCATGTCCATCAGCCTCGCCTTAAAATGAAAATGATCTCAGGTGTGACATTTGTTAATTTTAACAATGACTCCAATGATCAGATGGTATCAACTGACTCGAATGGCCGATCTTTGCAAAGTTCAGCCGCTCACCTTCAAATTGGTTCGTGATATCAATCGGATTCAACCCGTAGCGAAGCTTGAAAGGCAGTAGGTAAAGCACCGCCGCAGTGGCGTCAGCCACGCCGGCTGCCGGGATGAAGATTTTCACGACACGCAGCTCTCTCCACCGAAGTTCTTTGTAACCACGAAAACTGACTTGGAGAAAGGGCTATGTATTTGGTTTCACCAACTTCAATCGTTATAAAAACCCTCGCAACAGACCTTGGTCCAGAGTAATATTTCTTAGCCATGTCCGTTGTACGTCATTTGTACGTTCAGTTCATGCGGCATTTCGCGCTGACTTTCCGCAGACATCAGAGATCACGGAAACTAGCACAATTCAAGACAGACCGGCAACTATTTGGTCCACGTCGCGTTATATTTTACCCTCGGATAAGCGCGAGAGTGACAGGTATGTGTCAAGGAATGATTATGACAGGATGCTGGCTTACCGGGATTGTATAGACTCGATTTGCAAAATCGTGTCCTGAGAAGGGCGTTCGGCAATATTGTTTTTGCTCCCTTGACGTTCAGCGATGATGATGCAGTGCTCGATTCGGGAACGGGTACAGGTGCGCGGGCTCTTGCTCACCAACCTTTGTAATCTTATGATTTGTGATTGAAGCTTGCTGGTTGGTGGACTGCCACGCCGCGTTCACTGGTAAAGAAGATCTCCAATATTATGGAATCGACATCACTCAAAAGCTTTTCCCGGTCCTAAACGATGATGCCCCATCTAGGATACATCTGTCCGGAGGCAATATACTGAAGCTCGAAGGTGAATGGAGCGAAAGAACGTACAAACTGGTCAACCAGCGTCTGCTGATAGCCGGACTATCTGCGGAGGACTGGAAAACTGCCATCGACAATATTTACAAAGTGCTCTCGCCTGGAGGCTGGGTTCAGTTGGTGGAAACCAACCATGGTCGTTCCGGAGACGCGACCGATAGATGCCAAGCGGTTCTTGAGCGTATTATGGAGAAACGAGGGTTACTTATGGAACCCACCAGAAAAATCCCAGACCTACTACATGAAGCAGGGTTCGTCAAGATCGGTACGAAGGAACACGAAGTGAGTGTGGGGAAGTGGGCAGGAGATGAGGGCATTGAAGCGCGCGAGAGCTTCATTGGAGTGCATAGAGGGTTGAAGCATCCGGTGGTGAACGAGAAGATCATGTCCTCGCCTGACTTTGACTCGCTCATCGATGAGATGGAGCAGGAATGGGACAACATGCCTGGATCGAAGATAATGTTCAACATCTTCTGTGCTCAGAAACCCGAGTAACTTTAGACTACACCCGAATATTCTACGCAAGTATATATTTATCATAATGTAGTAGCATCATGTTATTTATCCTAGCTCTAAGAGGAGAAATTCTGGCCTGCAGGTCGTATTAATTTGATGGCTTCAGTGTTTGTTAAAATCTCGAGTAAAATTCGGTGTAAGCTAAGTAGACTGTCGGTCTGTCCTTCAGTATCAATGTCAACTTTCGGCCCATCGGCCCAAGGTTCGGCAGCATGCGCAAATTCTCAGAGGTGGAGTTAGTCCTTCCTCGGACACATATGCTTTTTTTCTCATTGAAGTCGAAGTACTTTCTCATTTACTCGTGGCTGGTTGCGAAAACGAAGTCATCCCCGAGGCTTGAGAATTCAGTATGGTTCTAGTAAGGTCACCAGCTATCGTGGTTTTGCAAAACAATTCCCACGTTGGTTGGCGAAGAAATCCGTTGCAGCGCTTCATTGACATCTCAGCCTTACTGTATCCACTCGCCGCCAACCCGAGTAAGGAAGATGACTAATTTTATTAGATTGGCACGAAGGGCTTAACAGCCTTGCTATAGGTGGCGGTGAGTGTTGCGACATGGATAATGATGAGATGATGAGACCAAATTCCACAGCCATATGTACCTCGTCTCCCCTACACCGCATCAGGTGCATTCGCTTGTAACAATGCGATATGGAGATGGCTATGATTCACACTGCTGATACGCTACTATTCCCACTCCGCGGGGATATTCTAGGTCCAGGAGCTAAATTGATTTTTGCAATATTATATTTCGCCTAATAGTGCCTCGTTTAGAGCGGCGCACTGGCTGCACCGTGGCGCTGCGTCGTAGCATGCTAGATGCCGCCCGAGCGTTGACTTGTTGAGTACATTGATACTATAAGCACCGAATGCGACTTATCACCCTGCTGTGGGCCTTCTCGAAGCACGCGCCTACGGCTAGAGAAAATTTCCGTTCTTTTTTTCGAGCTGAAGAGTGCGTTCATATTCAAACCAATGTATTAGATAACTTCCTGATAAACGTTTTTACAGAGCTCGCGTACCCGTATCAACCTATTTCGAGGATTCCCTCTCCATCATAACCTTATGCGATCACGGACTATTTGATGGGACGTGGAAACAGACGCTGGTTGCCGGCATGGCATGGCGGTCCCCCCTATCTACGACGCTGAGAAATGGGCATGCATCCATCGCTACGAATCCTGTGATGCCCACCATCGTCTTGAAATTTCGCCGGACCTGTCGCCAGGAACATGGCGTGGCGTGCAGTTCCCAACGGAGTTTCCTACTACCGTTCGCTGGTTTTCTGCCACCCGATCCTTCTGGACATGGATACTACCCCTACCCGATGGAGCAACCAGGGAACAGTTAAAAGGTGAGCTGCTTGCCTATTTTCTTGCATAACTCACTCAACACATTCACTCTCACTCACTCATACACACACACAATGGTCGTTGCATCAGTTGTACGTGCTCTTCTCTGTTGAGCTTTTCATTATCGTCTCACTCATCCACTATAGCCTGCAAGAGCTCAGATTCTCGTGGTCGGAGGTGGTCCCTCTGGTAGCTACGCTGCTGCTGCTCTCGCACGTGAAGGGTTTGAGGTCGTGCTCCTCGAGGCGTCCAAGTTCCCGAGGTCGGTCCCCCACTCGATCTTTTGATGAATCCCCTAACCGTGTCAAAAAGATATCATATCGGCGAAAGTCTATTGCCATCGGTTCGGCCATTCTTGAGGTTCATTGATGCAGAGGAAGACGTGAAGAACTATGGGTTCTGCGTTAAGGTATGTGGCGGCGGGATGCCATGTCCAATGTGATCCGCCGAATTCATAGCTGAACCTACGTTCAGCCCGGCGCTGCAGTTAAACTCAACCAGCATAAACGAGAAGGATGTAAGTGTTTAGTTTCCCACAAATTCATAGTTGAATCCGTTGCCTAACGTATTTGCAGACACCGATTTCATTGGATTGGATCCCAACAACGGAGCTTGGAACGTTGTAAGCATGGGGTTCATGTCCAGACGTGCACACCGATAAACCATCTTGATGCCACAGATCCGTGAGGAGTTCGACGATCTGCTTCTCAAGCACGCAGCCAAGAACGGTGCAACGGTAGTCGAAGAGACCCGAGTCACAGAGCTGAGCTTCGATGGCGAGCGTCCTGTCTCCGCCTCCTGGGTATCACGCAGCGGTGGCGAGGGCAAAATTTCATTCGAATATTTGGTGGATGCCTCTGGAAGGAACGGCATAATGTCTACCAAATATCTCAAGAACAGGCACTACAACAAGAGTCTCAACAACGTTGCATGCTGGGGATACTGGGAAAACACCGGATGCTACATGCCAGGAACCGATCGCGACAACGCCGTATGGATCGAGTCCCTAACAGGTCAGTTCCGTGTCTATTTGCAAGACCTTCTGGGGTTGACTCTTATCCACAACGTTTTGCAGACGAGTCCGGGTGGTCGTGGTTCATTCCCCTTCACGATGGCACGACTTCGGTCGGGATCGTCATGGATCAGGATATCAGCAACCGCAAGAAGAAGGAGCTCCAAAATCCCACAGGCATGCCGAGCCTGCAGGCGCATTACTTGCAGGAGATTCAGAAATCACCTGGTCTAGTTACGTTCTTGGAAAACGCAACTCTCAGAAACGAGGGGAAGTCCGGATCAGTCAAAAGCGCAAGTGACTACAGCTACTCTGCATCATCGTACGCAGGAGACCACTATCGAATTGCAGGGGACGCTGGTGGTAAGTTATCGGATCTCCGGATGGATGGGAATTCTTACGCATCCAAACAGCTTTCATCGACCCCTTCTTCTCATCCGGTGTCCATCTTGCGTTCACGGGCGGACTTTCCGCTGCAGTTTCTATTTCGGCTTCTATCCGTGGATTGTCCACAGAGCGGGAGGCCCAGGACTGGCACTCCTCTAAAGTGGGCACGTCGTACACCAGGTGTGCAAGCATAATTTCTATTCTGCATGTGGTTCGAGTTGCTAACCGGTGATTGTGCAAGGTTCTTGCTCGTTGTGCTCGGAACGTATAAGCAGATCCGTAACCAATCGATTGATGTGATGAGCGATGTTAATGAAGATAACTTCGATCGTGCTTTCGACTTGATCCGACCTGGTATGTATCATCATCGAACTTGTTAGGTTTCTTGCTGACAATGACCTTTACAGTCATCCAGGGTACCGCCGATGTTGGAAAGACTCTGTCAAATGACGAGCTGGACGTGGGTTGACTGCATTGCACTAGGTGTACAACGATATCTAAACTTGGTTTTGCAGAAAACGATGGACTTCTGCCGCAACGTGTTCGCTCCCACTAACCCTGAGATGTATGAGCGCGTAATCGCAAGGTATGTTGTTTTTTTCTTCTTCCCCGCAATGACCGAAACTAACATACCACCGCTAGGGTTCCCCGTGAGCTCACGGACCCCAACGGCCCAATCTTATTAGACACGGATCTAGACAAGATTCTGGATCCCAACGATGACGAAGCAAGGCATGTCATCGGCGAGATCAACGCACGCAAGCAGATCCACACCATGTACAGCCCGCTCGAAAACTTTGGCTCCGAGAACCACTTTGGGTTCAAAGCCCTCTTGCAACGCGGGAAGCTCGGTTTGACTGCCGCATGAATGTAAACGTTGGGTCCAATCTGTATTTGATTCTTAGATGATATACTAGGCGTGATTGGTATTTAAGAAGGAAAGCTACATAACTAAAATGCTGTTATGCTTATGCTATAGGTACATAGTACATATCCGTGAAGATGGGGTGTAATATCACTTATTAAACTTATTGAACTTGACCAGTGTTCATCCCATGCGTATCAGCTGAGCAACGCGACCATAACTCAGAGTCTCACCTGGTTCGGCCACATTGGTAAGTATGTACGTTTTTGCATAGTAGTATGTGGTTGGTCATAAATAATAGCGATCGACTCGGAGGACTTGAGTGAGACAAAGTAATCATTAATTATCTTTCCACTAAGCATGATTGTGTACTACAGTAGAAGGTATCTGTCGACGAAACGTTGTACGACTGTTGCAATGTTCATAATAGAGTTTTAATCAGAAACTGACTGGTTGTGTAACTGTGTAAGTATCCTTTGCTGGCCGTGTGATTACGGGCCATGTCACGGTCGCGCGTTGCATCACAGCTGAGTCAGCTGTGACCAACACGTACCACGCGTCGCTCTACAAGTTCAACAAGTTCAAGAGATGGGCGAACCTCTAGAATTGTCGTATTGGGTGCGTGGCTCGCCCTTATCCAAAATATCCTCGGTAGAAGCCTCGCAAGATACCACCCTTGTGGCCATCCAGCAATCCATCATGGAATCGTGGTCCAAACACTCGGGTCAGGCTTATGAAACTTTGCCGGATCTGTACAAAGTCCCACAGAGACATCCAGTGGATCTTGAAAGTGACGAATTCGAAGATGTTCTTGGCGCATTATCCATCTCGGATTTGGGTCGACAGTTGCGTGTCATACGAACGAAAACAGTAAGCTCCACGTTCACATCGCAGCTCAACTCGGATCACCTCCACTTTATCGTCGGTATGTAATTTTATATGTCTGGAATTAACGTATATAATGTTTACTCTGTGATAGATTTCCCCACTCATCCTTACCGAATCATTTGCTACTTTCGAGGAGGTCATCCAGATGACAACGTTCCCATCGAACTATTGGGAGAGGAAGACTTGCATGCTGCCCTCAAAGCCAGGGGGAATGAGCTCTGGCCGCCATTTAAGGACGTACCTATCGCTGCCCTTCGCTTCTACAAGATCTCGTTCAGAGACAACGAAGAGCTGAAAGAGATTCTCGATACCATGAGATACGGTGATCCTATCTCCGAGGAGCATCAGGTTCATGATGCGTTCAGAAACACCCCGTTCTCCTCGAAGACGTTACGCATCGTCATCGAGGCGGCAGTCAGTCAGAGTAAATATCACCTTGCTTGCGGCGACGTGTGCTGATCGTACGCTCACAGACACCGCTATTCCTCCTTCAGCCCTTCGTCAGGGAGATATAGTCGGCAGGGACGCACCGGCAGCTACAGTCGAAAGCGAGCGTTTCAAATTCCTCAACGAGAACAAGACCGAGAAACCCTCCACCACAGCTTCCCCGTCAGAGTTCGTTAAGCGACAAACCCACGCCTCCCGAGCTATCCCCTGCGGACGCCCTCGAGGAGACGAAGACCGTATTCCTGTAACCTTGTTACACCCAGTCTTCGCCCAGTTCAAGGAAGACATTCAAAGCATTCCATTGACTGCAGAGGACGACGCATTCGCCCTTGCTCTTGCAAATGCCATGTCAGATGTTTACCCCTATGAGTCGGATCGAAGATATTCAATCACGAGCCTCTTGAAAACGTACGGTATCCACCTTAATATCAGCAAAACTGAAATAGGCAATTATGAAACCGACGGTGATATCTCTGTTGAAAGCCATCGCTACGTTATAGCAGAATTCAAGAACGAAGTAG
>JBBPMR010000660.1:0-16483 GCA_038090415.1 Rossbeevera mucosa | reverse complement strand
CAAATGAAAATGAACTGTACTGTCAGAGAGTGGCTCATTAATGATATTGGACAGAGCTTTGGTCACTTGAACAGCATTTTCAGCTCTACCAGAGGTGATAAGGTGTTGGGCATGGTGAATGTTGGCACGGGAAAGCTTGGAAGGACAACCTCCAATAGCTCTGGGAAGAGTAGAATGCTTCTTGGAGCGAAGTTTGGATATAGTGGAAGGGCTGACACCAGATTGCTTGGCAATGGCTTCACCAGAATGACCAGCATCAAGCAAAGAAAGAATGGTGCTTTGCTGAGTAAGAGAGAGGGATTTAACCATGATTAAAGTTGGAAAATAAGAAGTGTGTGAACTATTTTAAACTCAGACATGCTATTTATATGTATATATTTATTTGTATTGACACACAATAACAAAAAATCAATGATTTGACTAAGATCCTAGTCATCATTTCAAAAGCTTGGAAACTCTTTCCATGACATGGTTGTTTTAAAATGGATCTATCTCAATGGTGTGTGAACCAAATCACATGACCCTGGCAGCAATGCCATAGCGGAGAGTATGTACTATTTATAACTCTACCAAAGCCAACTGAAATTCCCACAGTGCCTGGCAGTGTGCTCCACACATCACAGTTGAGGCAAACATGGAAAGGGTTTCCGAGGTCACTGTATATACAGGACCATCTGTGAGCTAGACTTCCCAGTCTAGTTCTCTTGGGTAATAGCATTCATTGATTCTTAACTGGTGACTGTTGTTACAACCCTTGTTTTGCAACCTAGCTTTAGCACTCATTATCTTATCTGATCTTATCTAAGTGCGCGCCAATTTTATCTAATCAACCAAGCGCCCAATCTATATCTTATCTTGACATGTGACACAGATCTAGACCACTATGATGTTATACCTCATGGTTAGCGCATGTTTAAGGCATGGTAACCTCATTGCATAGTTTTAGACCACGTTCTCATGAACATGTGAACACTTAGTACATATATAGTAGTTTATCTCACAATATGTCAGTGCTCACTAAGCACCTGCCCTAAAGTACACCTCATGGCTGCCTCATGTATTATAGTATATAACAATGCGAGTACCAGCCAGACTCCTTAGTCTGTTCTGGTTGATTTCTAACCTAAACATCTCCTTGTCTCCTTGAGTCCTTGTAATTGTGTGGTGACTTAGTACCTCTTCTGTATAGAATTGGTCGTTGCCAACAACTGTGATCCCTTGATCCCGTTCTTGAGATCCTAGTGCTCCCATCCAAGTCTTCATCTTTATATTTGAGTGCTTCTCTCTTCATTGGCCCACCATATTGACAGGCATATCCTCCCTTCTTCATAGTGCTGTCATCTAGGGCATACTTGATAGTGTTTGCTACATGTATGAGTTGACTCCTGAAGCCCTTGTCTATTTCCAAGGCTTCAAGATCCTTCATGGCAACCATTTCAGTCTCTACTCAATCTGAGTTATTACATCTTTCCCTTGCTCCCAACTTTCACTTTGATGCTGGCCATTCTGGCTTTGATCTTAGCAAGGAGATCTCTGTCATTAGGGACTGGAGATCTCAATTCAACACTGAATGTTGCTACCTCTTTTACAAGGCTCACCCACAGATGAAAGAATTGTAGGCTCTTATTGTAGATAAAGCTACACCATAGTAAACAAGTATACCATGTTGAACAGTATAATATTCATTCAACAGTGGTTGTGTGATGTTGCCAGAGCTGGTGCTTGGAGAAGCCAATGCAGTCTAGAATCTGCTCTGTTGTGTGGATGCCCAATAGCAGCCATTTTGAGGTCAGGAGATATATTCCTGTTCCCATGCATGGAAGAACTGTGATTAGTACTCAGTCACTAGATTACATAATCGCTGCGGAGAGCAAAGCTAGTAGCTTAGGCTATCCTTCACAACGCTTTACCGTAAGTTTGTGTGTGACGTCCACATTTCCTCCAGAATGCCACCCCCACACTATGATTTTCTCATCAAGGTACCTTCTCTCCCTGTCGTGCTCTTATTTTACTCATTTTCGTTAGCTTCTCCTGATCGGTGACTCAGGTGCCTCTGGATCTCACCCCGTACGTGTAAAAGTCCTCACCAACCATTTCACTTAGGTGTCGGCAAGTCATGTCTTCTCCTCCGTTTCTGTGACGACGCTTGGACGCCCTCGTTCATCACCACCATCGGCATCGACTTCAAGATCCGTACCATCGAACTAGATGGAAAACGCATTAAACTACAAATCGTGCGTATGATTCCCGTCACGTTTTCGAGCTCGTTGCTCAATGTGCCACCCCGCGTTCCGGCTTTCGACACGTAGTGGGACACTGCTGGGCAGGAACGGTTTAGAACCATCACCACCGCTTATTACCGTGGTGCGATGGGTATTCTACTCGTGTATGATGTCACCGACGAAAGATCATTCAACAGTAAGCAAATATCGCAACCCCCAGTCACCTGTGACGGAGCCACTCTGCTCACCCGCCTTGACTAGATATTCGTACATGGCACTCCAACATCGAACAACACGCTTCCGAGGGCGTCAACAAGATACTTATTGGGAACAAGTCCGATTGGACCGACAAGCGAGCCGTCACTGAGGATCAAGGTCGAGAGCTCGCCAATGAGCTGGGTATCAAGTTCATGGAGACCTCCGCCAAGGTGAACGAAGGCGTGGAAGATGCCTTCTTTGCTCTTTCTCGGTCAGTCCACGACCCTTCCTGAGACCTCTGCGGGATCACAGGCTAACCATGCTCTCTACAGAGACTGCAAGGCCCGCCTCATAGACTCTCAAGCAGATGCCGCTGGATCAGGCGGTCCTGGAAATACAGACGGATCTGTAAAAGTCAACCAGCCCGTAACACAGACTACGGTGGGATGCTGTTCATGATTTCCGTGTCCATGTACATACTCGTTGTATACCGATGTTGGTCGGTCGTGTAATTGATCATACTGCTACCCCACGATAAATATTACCAAACAAAGTACTTTCGAGTCTCTTCAGTAATGCTCGCAGCACGGCGGTCTGTCGGGCACCGACTGTTCAGCACCGCTGCTACCCTGCAGACATCATCTCCCACATCGACAGTTCCAGTGGACGCGTCTCTCAAGACGCGAAGAACTCGTCCTCTCAAGACTCGTCGACCAAAAATTTCACTCGAGCATCCGCGAGCATGGAAGAGACCCCTTGCATTTGGGGTGCTCCCCGCGTTCGATGAAGCCTTAAAGTTTATCAAGGCGGATTCCGAGGCATTGAAGCTGGAGATGCAACACGCTCAGGCTTTGCTCAAGACTGCTCAGCAGGAAGCTGAGCC
Source organism: Rossbeevera mucosa (assembly GCA_038090415.1). NCBI lineage: Eukaryota > Fungi > Basidiomycota > Agaricomycetes > Boletales > Boletaceae > Rossbeevera > Rossbeevera mucosa. The sequence goes on along the minus strand of JBBPMR010000660.1, from coordinate 13,180 downwards.
CGACCCGCTTGCAATTAGCGAAATGGAGGAAAGACTGGAGTATCTCGAAATTCAGAGCGAGATAAACTTTCCCCAGGTCCAGTGGAAATGTGCGAACGGGATGGGTACGTCAAATGGCTTTCAGCCCCCGTTTCGTTGGTTCTGACTGTGCGATGTTTCTTCTTAGCGGACATGTCAAAGGCAGTGGATAGGCATATTATCGAGCAGCGCTGGAGGAAAGAGGGTGCATTAGACCTCCTGGTACGTTTTAAAAAAAATCTGTTTTCCTACCACCGGTTCAAATCCATTGTTGCTCTTAAGATGGAACGTGTTCACCAAATGCACGTCGTACCCGATGTAGTTCCTGACTTCCACCCATCGTTTGACCTTCGTATCTCATTCCCAGCGGTGTCATCCTCACGGAACTACGGATTCGTGGAACCTGGAGTTTATTTGTTGCCCGAGCAGGTTAGTTTTCTCGCCGTCGATCGATATTACCATTTTCTGAATAAAATACAGACCATTGATCCACCCAGGCTTCACAAGGATGTCTTCCATAAAGACGAGCGTCTATACACTCTGGTGATGGTGGACCCAGGTAACTGGATTGGAGGATTTGGCATTACCCATCGACTGACTTGAATCCCAGACGTCCCCGACGAAGCGAACAGCACATACCAACCATATCTACATTGGTTACAGTAGGCATTTCATCGCTCCGAACTTGAAAGACACCATGACCAGTCCCTTCAGACCCAACATCCCGCTGTCTGCAACATCTCCTTCACTAATTGACAACGTGAACTCCCATACCAAGTACATTCCCCCACACCCTCAGAAGGGCACACCATATCATCGTTACACGATTCTGCTACTCCCTCAGAAAACGAATATCGACGTACCCGTTGTCGAAATGGATCAGCGCCTTGGGTTTTCGTTAAGGGCGTTCATGGACAAATACGACCTGGATTCTTCCAGTGGTGGTGGCACACACATGTGGAGGGGAGAATGGAATCCAGCCGTTTCGGGAATCTATCGGAATCTTCTCAGTAAGTCGAGACTCGGAACGCCGAACCTTTAGCTGATCAAGACGATGACTATGCAGAGACGGAGGAACCTGTCTACGGCAGGCCACCGAAGCCGGACAGGTATGCGGACGTGAGAGGCAAAAACCGATACTTCATGTAGCAGAATGGGAGTGGTTGGGATATCATTAGTATTATTTTACTTCAACCGAGCCACATGCTGGACTTAATTTTCGTGACTTCACGGGAACTAGGGAGACTACAATGTTACCCTAAATAGTTACACAGCAGAGTTCCAGTTACCTCCCCACCACCGCTTTGTTCGCTCTCCACCCCATTCATAGTACTCTTCCCTAGTGACGCCGACCTGTTTGAACTCGTCCGTGTTCGCGAACGCAGCCATCCCTCGCCACGCGTCCAGTGACGGATCCGCAGCTCGTACGACCGGCCGGAGGTTCATCTCAGGTGGCAAGATCGGCCGGAGGGTAGCATAGATCCGTTCGCCAAGCCCAGGGAACTGCGACGAACCACCTGTGATGAATACGTTCTGAGAAAGCGTTAGCAACAGTTTCCTCGTTTCTTTTTTGCTCCAGGCCATACCTGGACAAGCCTTGCCTTCTCGGCCTCCGTAAACCGTGCGAGGACGTTCTGTAAAACTTCCCCTATGCCAGCCGAATCCACGCCCGCCATGCTAGGCGAGAAATACGTCTCGCAGACGCGCCATCGCTCCGTGTTGAGGTGTATCCGGCTGTAGCCCGCGATGTTCCCTTCCTCGTATTGCGGTCTGAACGCTGATAGCAATGCGGATCGCTGGGAAGACAAGGATGCGTGCGTGTGCTGGGTCGTGAAGGTAGGGTCGTGCAGTAGTAGCTTGTTCTCGATGATCTGAAGCTGGTTGTGATCATCTTCTTCGTCCGAAGACGGCGCTGTCGTATTCTAGGAGGACAAACGGGAGCCATGTCAGCCTCATAAACGGACGGGTTCGGCTGAATGCATTACGATTTTGCGATATATAGCCCAGTCCTCGTCATCGGCGCCGAACATGTCCTCTTGTAAAGTGCCGTCCGCGTCAATCGAACGGCCCAATGAAACAAGAGGAAAGCGTACCCGGCCCAGCTTTACGCTTCTTCTTTGATACTCTGTCGTCAGCCGCGAGCGAGGCGATGTTCTTCATCCTCGCTTGAGCAGCTGCACTCTTCCTGTCCGCAAGTGCGGCCTTCCTTCTGCCCCGCTCTTTCATCTTGTTCATCAGAGCCTGAATGTAATGGATCGTGTGCACACATTCAGAACAAACACGACCGATCGAAAAGACGACGCACCTCGTGCCCCTTCCTTAAACGACCTGCCCATTCCTCGAAATTGTTCCCTCTCTCATCATCGTCTCGTTTCTCCTCGGCCTCTCTTTCCTCTCTTTCCTTTTCTTTCTCCCGTCGTGCGCGTGCGCGTGCCTCCCATCCGGCCTTCAAGAGCTTCTGTTTCTTCTTCTCCTTGATGCTCTCCTCGTCGAGCTATTATTCACAACGTAAATCCCACCTCAGCGAAAATAAATAACGCGGAAATCAACTCGCCTCCGCGTCAGGTACGTCGACCAAGTTGAAAGTCGGCTCTTCCTATTGTTCGTTCGCTTTTTGATCAGTAAAAAAGTCTTGAGAGTAAGGACGACGGGCTACGCACGACAGGCTCGTCCGTCCCATCCATATCCTTTTTTCGCACCCGTTTGAGATCGAGTTCGAGCTTTTTTATCGTGTCTTGCAACGCTGCGTCGTCATCGAATCCTTCAGACAGGAGAGTGTTCTAAAAAAAGAAACAAGTACTTGTTCATAGAGTCGCACTTTTTTAAAAATAAAAGAATAAAATAAAAATACTGACTTGCCATTCGCGCTTATTCTCGCTGCGCCCTTCTCTCAAGTTCAAGAGATATTGTAAATCTGTTTCCTTCTGTAAAAGCTGTTCCGAATACGCCAGACGGGTCAGCACGCATGCGCAACGAACAACAACAACAGCAACCTTTTCCATACGATTCTTGGCTGCTATTTCTTGCAACTTCTTCCCTTGTTCCTTCCTCTTCTCAGCGATCCTGGTCAGCTCTTCCTCCGTCTTCTCGTCTACGACAGGAAGCGCGAACGGGAACTGGACTATACGTTCGGAAGCGCGCATGCTGGCAGGAATTCTGAGGGAGCGGAGGGTGGAGGGGTAGTCTATCGCGAATTCACAAAAATTGTGGAGCATCCACTTTTCCGCGAAAGCGCAGTATCAGTATCAGACGAACGAGAGGGAGGGGTGACGCACGGTGGCTTGCGTAGACGTGACGCGGGTCGGAAAGCTGTGGTATTTGAGCTGGATGAGCTTCAGCAGGTACTCGGTGCTCTGCTGTGTGCCCCATGGTATCCTATCATAGCCGAGCCGTCAGGTTGAGCCGTCCAGTCGATCGGACGAGGCTCACCGCTTGGCTTGGCTCAATATACCCTTGCCGTTCAGAATGGGAACGACAGAGGTAGACGCGGTGTTGAAGGAGATGACCAGTCCCTCTCCGACGAACGGCGTGGTCGGTACGGAGGGACGGTTGTTTTGATAAAACGACATGACAGAGTCGATGCAGTATGTGAGCGACGGAACTGAATACTGCTCAAACAAGAGCTCGGAGGTCACTTTTTTTAAAAGGTGAGGGATCACGACCATCCCGAGAGAGAGAATACACACATGCACGAGAATGGAGGGGCGATCCCAAGCGTTCTGACATCAGTACGGGATGTTCGATGCTCGACGCGTCGATCCCCAGCTGAATGAACGCACAGTCGAGCGCATGTTCCTACGGCGGGGTGAACGGGGAGTCTGGTCGAGAATGAAAGACGTACGAGAGCATCAAAATTGAGCAACACGTCCCCCTCCCAAGGGGTCTTGGCCTGTCCCTTGGCTCCACTATCCGCATCGACGCCGTCTCCAAAGAGCAGCAGCAGCTGGTTCTGTTTGCGCTCCTTGAACTTGGCGATCACGCTCGCTACCGAGTGCGGGGTGCCGAGTCCTGAGGCGGTAGAGAATCCGAAACGCAGGTTGGACGCGCCGTTATCGATGACGAGCGGCGTTTGGGTGCCCCGAAAGAGATCGTACGAGTCTGGGGGTGTGTATGTGGGCTGGACGGGCGCGGGGATGTGAAAGACGTTGGACGAGGACATGAACGGGTTACAACATACGAAACACAAGAGTATTAACAAACACCATCACCGCCTTCTCACACTCCTCGCTCGCAAATTCTCAAATCTCTGCTTAACATTCGCATATCCCACCCTATCGACGCGGTGCAAGTAATATGTCCCTCCACCACTTCCCCACGAGACGCTCCCCGACCGATATGGTCGCTCGACGACGTCGAAAATGGCACATATGTCGTCGACCTGTGGGAGGGTTCCTCGTCTCGTCCAGGCGAATAAAACGATCGATCCACGTACGTTGCGTTCGGTCATGCGGGCATTGGGGGACACAAAGGGCTTTAGCGAAACGACTATCGCACCCTCCTTGAGATCCAAGAATTTTGCTCTTAGTGCCTCGTTCACTGTAATCGATCTCAGAAACGAGATTATTATGGCTGGGCTCATACTCACGTGATTGTTGGAAGACCTTGTTATTGACCAGCACTACGTCTGCTTCTGCGAGCAGCTCGGTGACGCGCTTGCTTTGGAGCATATCGCCTTCTTCGAGCTCGACGTGCCCGGTGCGTACGCCCCACATGCGACACCGCTTCTGAAACTGCTTCCATTGCTGTCTGGCGACCTCAGCCGGACCTTCAAGGAGCTCGATGCCGTAGCTCCGACATCCCGTCTGGAGAGACGCCTGTATCAATACGTTCCCTACACCCGAGCCGAGGTCCATGAGGAGGGAAGATGAATTAAGACCAGTAGCAGCGATGATGTCGGAAGTAAAGGTGGGCATCAGCTCTCCGTACACCTCGCTGGAGAATGCCTCGTAACGATGCAGGTCTTTGATGTTTGGGCCTACACATCGCTGATACGTTTCGCCTACTATCCGCAACACGACTTTTTCGGGTATTCCCATTGGATGCGACCATGAATGCACGGCGGATACTAGTATGTTTGGGGGCGCGGGAAGGAATACGTCTGACGGGAGAGGAGGGTATTTAAGGGAACGGAGGAGATGGTTGATGTTTTCAAGGGTGGAGAGAAAGAGTGGACCATCGCGTCGACGGATAGCGCGTTGTAGCGAACGAAGGTGATTTGTCCGAGGGATGTTGATCTCTGGTGGAAGGTCGAGATTGGAGGGTTCGGGACGTGTTGGTTGAAGGGGAGAAGAGAGCGGGGAGTCGTCTGGGAGGGATTCGGAGGGTAATGAGCCAAATAACGCCTTCTGCGCGGGAGTAAGATAAGCTACGAAGTGATCAACGGAGAGCATCAAAGAAATGGTTTCAGGGTGCACGTACAGTCAATGATCGTATGTAATGACTGTTCCAAGCACATGATGGGATTATAATGATCCTTGTCCTTTGGAACCAATAACATAAATCTAGGGAGATGAGAATGGGAGGTGGAGGGTGGATAGGCAAGGGAAGACGCACTTTTCATTAGCATAACTATTAGGATACTCTAAATCGGCAACGGGAAAGCTCTCGACTTCGAACAACGTGTCCACTGGATCGTCTGGATTCCTAAAGTCTGGTGTGTAGTATGAGCCGTCTAGCTAAGGGGATCGGCGAATAAACACTGACAGCTTTTGTAGGATTTCGCGAGCCTGTGCAACACGTCTGCTGCACTGACGAAGCCCTCGCCAGGGGAGCCGTCCTCGGTAGCCCACCATTCCCTGGAAGGAAAGTTGAGGGCAGGCGGGAAGACGGAGGTGGAGCGCGACCTGTCTGAAAGATAGATGGAGTCATCGAGGGTGACGCTGAGCCGACAAGCCGAGGAGGATCTGGAGGTGTACGCGCTTGCGCTCGCCCGCTTGTTGATCTTGCGGGGGCGGCAAAGATCGTCCGTTGGAGTCGACGGGCAGCGTCTCTTTGAAGAGGAGGCGGCGGAGAGGGAAGGCGAGGGGAAGTCGAGGTCGGAGGAAGGATTGGTGAGGGGACTGTCGGGGGCGGAGAGCGAGTCGGGCGGGGAGGGCGGGGAGGGCGGAGGGGCGGGTGTGGCTGTGAGGAGCTGAGACTTCCAAGCGCTGCGAGTCGTCACGCAGACGACGGCGGGCACCATGGTCGGGGGATAGTCATTGGTGGCGGTGTCGTGTCTACTCCGGGCACGTGAACTCATAAGAACACGTGACTCGTATACCATGCCTTCCCATCCATCCAGTGAGTACTCCTCATACCAAGCCTTGATCAGAACATAAAGAGGCACCAGGACAGCAGTCAAAGAGGGATCGTAAGCGCAAGCGCCATGACGAAGCTGACGACGAACCCAGGACAACTCGCAACGAACCAGTCCCATGCATAACAAATACCCAGGTAGACAACCACCGCGAAGGATCCAAAAAACACAAAAAACAGAAACGAGATAAAAAGCTCGTTGAATCCGATCTACCATCAGAGCCTATCGTACAGACAGCCGATGCTTCCGCCTTCCTTGCCAAGCATTCCATCACCATCCATACGCCCCCCTCTCTTCCTCCCGTCATTCCGGTCATTTCCTTTGACCAGCTTCAAGTCCCGGACGCTCTCAAGCTGGCCTTTAAAGATTTCAAAGAACCCACTCCCATTCAGGCCTGTGCATGGCCCCCAGCGTTGCAAGGCCATGATGTAGTCGGCATCGCTGAAACGGGCAGGTATGTTATGTCGATAGAGTATATCACCCCACATTAACCGATTGCGCAATCTTAGTGGAAAGACGTTGGCATTCGGCATACCCGCTCTCGCCCGGCTTGTAGACGTCGTGACATCCAAAAAGTCGAAAAAGTCGAAACCACAATCCGTTTCGGTTCTCGTGGTAGCTCCAACGCGTGAGCTCGCGCTACAGACCCACGACGCTCTGTCGACGCTCGGTGCTCCCTTCAAAATTGCCAGCGTCGCCGTCTTTGGGGGCGTCGACAAGGGGCCGCAGATCAAGGCACTCCAGAACGGAGACAAGGATGAAAAGGTGACAAGAATCGTGGTCGGGACGCCAGGGAGGATATTGGACCTAGTCAACGACGGCGTGTGCGATCTGTCAAAGTAAGAATTCTTTTCTACACTGGTATATATGTCTGTCTCAACTCCATCAGAGTCAACTACTTGGTTTTAGACGAAGCTGACAGGATGCTTGATAAAGGGTTCGAGAATGACATTAGAACGATCATCTCGCATACAATGCAAGGAAACGATCGGCAGACTATGATGTGTGCGTGCTCTTGTTGTTCACATAAACATGCTCGTCACATTCTATCAGTCAGCGCGACATGGCCGGAAGCCGTGCGGAGGCTCGCAAGCACGTTCCAGCGGGATCCCGTTCGAGTCACGGTGGGCAGTGACGATCTAACGGCAAACAGTCGTGTCCAACAAATTGTAGAAGTATTTGACGATCCTCGAGAGAAAGAGTACGCGCACTGTTTTTACAGCCAACTTACCGTGCTCATGAATCTCTAGCTCTCGTCTAGCCAAGACACTGAAAATACTTTCACACAAGAAGATATCTAGGAAGGGCTCTGACGAAGCTCGCATTCTTGTGTTTGCCCTGTATAAAAAGGAGGCGTCGCGGGTTGAATCGACGCTTGGCCGGCAAGGATATTCCGTTGGTGCACTCCACGGTGACATGTCGCAGTCCGCTCGCATGGAGGCTCTAGAGAAGTTCAAGACGGGCGAAACGGGGCTGTTGGTGGCGACGGATGTGGCGGCCCGGGGATTGGATATTCCTAATGTTGGAGCTGTCATTAATTACACCTTTCCGTTGACCATCGAGGATTATATCCACCGGATTGGAAGGACCGGTGAGCCACCATCCGTCTATCTTGAGCCGTCCGCATGCACTGACTTGTGTGCGTTTGCAGGTCGGGGTGGACGGAGTGGAAAGTCGATCACGTTCTTTACGGGAGAGAAACACGAGCGAGCACTGGCTGGGGAGCTGGCGCGTGTTCTCCGGGACTCTCATTTTGACGAGATGGCGGACAGCCTGGGGTCGAAGTTCCCGATGACGATCAAGAAGAAGACGCATGGTTCGTATGGGGCGTTCTTTAGGGAAGATGTCGGAGGCAGCGCGACGAAGATCGTGTTTGATTGAGGTGGTAGAGCTGTATAGAGAATGATAGATTGTTCGGATACCGAATAAGCTTGACGCCCGAGAACACAGCAACTTAGTTGCAACAACTACAGGCACGCCTCACTGCAGCGGCGCAGCTTCACTCATTTTTTTTGGTTTTGTTTTATCATTGACTAGCGACCATGATGGGCATTTTCAGCCAGGCTGGCTCCCATATCCGTAGGGCACGAGGCCTCTCCGTGGAAGATAGGGCACCAGAGGACACCGAACCTGACGATACTTCAATCCTGTGCGTCCTCTTCATCCCCCTCCTCCTCCTCCTCCTCCCCCTCCTCTTCCTCCTCCTTCTCATCCATTTCTTCCCTGCAAAATGCTGCGCTTCACCGACTCCGACTCGGATTACAGAGACGAGAATGAGGGCTCCATCATCACCTCCCTGATATCCCAGCTCAGGTTGGCATCTCCATCCCGTTCACCGGCGCTTTGCCTGAGATTCCCCCTCCCCCGTCTCCAGAGTAGGCATGGACCTCTCCAAGGTGACGTTCCCGACTTTCGTCCTCGAACCACGCAGCATGCTCGAGCGCATCACGGACTTCATGTCCCATCCGGACCTCATCTTTGGGTAAGGGCTCCTCCTCCTTATGTCATCACCACCGTGCCCTAAGACCACCACCAATCCCTGCCAGCGCCGAGGACTGTCCAGATCCGGAAGAGAGGTTCATCCGCGTACTCCAGTACTACCTCGCCGGGTGGCACATCAAGCCAAAGGGCGTCAAGAAACCGTGCGTCCTCCTCGTCGCTATTGCCCCCTCCCCCCCTCCCTACAAGCCGCATTAGCGCTCAGCGCATCTGTCTCTCAACAGATACAATCCCGTACTCGGCGAATTCTTCCGTTGCCGGTATGAATACCCCAATCGCACGCGCGGTTTCTACGTCGCAGAACAAGGCAGGTCTCCCTCCCTCCACACCCCCTCTGTATCGCCCTATCGTCGCGGACTAGACCTCATCGCACGCGTACGCAGTATCACACCACCCTCCAGTCTCCGCATTCTGCTATATATCACCCGAGAACCGTCTCAGCATCGTTGGCGAACTGAGACCCAAATCCAAGTTTCTGGGAAACAGCGTATCAACAATGATGGAGGGCGAGAATCGCATAACACTCCTGGGCAAGCCAGATGACGGAGGTAGGCTATAACTCCATGCACGTGACCATCCTGATTATGATTCCCCCGTGCAGATTATGTTGTCACCATGCCCAACATGTACGCACGCGGTATATTGTTCGGCAAGATGGTCTTGGAGCTCGGTGATACCTGCGCTGTCAAGAACGAGCAACACAAACTGTCTTGCGACCTCGAATTCAAGACCAAGGTCTGTCCCTCTTCCCCCCCTGTCCCTCCCCTTTACACCTGATTTCGGATAAAAAGGGCTTCTTTTCCGGCACGTACAACGCAATTGTAGGACGCGTTCGTAAAACAACTTACGACATTGGCGAAATCTCGGGAAGATGGAGCCACGTGATGGAATTCAAGGACACCCAAGTTCGTACCTTTGGTGGCCCCGTGTATGATGAATCGCATTGACGACGCGAGAAACTAGAACGGGAATAGACGCGTCCTGTTTGATGTTTCCAAAGATGGTCAGACCATCGCGCCCAAGCGTGTCGCACCAGAAGACGAGCAGGAGCCTTACGAATCTAGACGGTACGTGACGTTGATCGCCACGTTCATTTTAAACGAACCCTTCTTAGATTGTGGTACAAAGTCACGCAAGCGATCGAGGCCAAGGACATGGAAGCGGCTACACGAGCGAAGACAGCGGTCGAGGATGCCCAACGCGATCTCCGCCGTCGGCGCGACCAGAGCGGAGAGGTATTCGTTCCTAGATTCTTTGAACTCCGGGACGGGAGGTGGTGTCCTAAGCTGAGGTACCGTAGTCAACTGCGGTCCCCACTTTTTTTCTTGACGCACCCATCTTAGCATTCCACAAGACAACTCAGATGCAGCAATACGTGCCGTAGAAACCTGGATATGGCCTGGTGCATAAACGCCAACTTTTTTTTCTTTCATTTCTTTTTTTGCGCAATTTTTGTCATGCTACAACAATCCAATATCCCCTGATTTCTTTTCACCGTGCTCATCTTGGACGTTTGCCCTACCACCACACCCCCAAGTTCTGCTCCGGTTAACCCAACACGATTTCACACAACTAATGCATCCATTGGATCTGTACCTTGTAGCAACAATTGATGGGTATATAAAGTAGTAGCCGTGACTTCCAGCAGGAAAAATGTCAAGGTATGAATGACCGAGAGATGCCAAACAATAACAGGAGAGACAGAGGTATGCATAACGTCGACAGATAATCTAATCGAAGCAAAGAAAGTGAGAATGCATGCAAAGAGACAGCTAACCAAAAAAAATCGAAAACCAAAAGAGTATTACATCAAAGATGTGTGTACGGTATGTATGTTTCCACCGATTGTCGGTTATGAGTTCCCCAGAATGTTTAGAAACGGGTCGTGAGGGTTTTAAAGTCTGAATCATGCAGGCGTATCTCACCCGAAAATATGTGTGCTTCCTACGACCACCACCCGTCATCGTCCAAGGTCGGAGTGACGGAAACAGTGCTGGGCGTAGGCGATGCAACGGACCGCGCTCTATAAGTGGACAATACGGCCGACGGCGGTCGGTACGATGGTGTCGGAGCCGCTTTTCTAACGAACGGCGTCACCGCTCCGACATTCGGATACCGCTGTTGCTTCGGTGCATGCATGGAATCCCAGACGGAAGAGGACTGCGGAGGGGTATCACTGCGCCCGACAGGAGTTCCGTTGGCACGCCCAATGGGGGTACGAGAGCGGTCAACATCAAAGGTAGTGCTTGCACGCGAATCAGGTCGTGGCGGCGACGTGTTCTTGGTGGGCAGATTCTGGGCCTTTGCTGAGTTGAGCTCTGCTTCCAAACGTGCCACTTTGGCCTCGAGGCCGGAAACTTGATCACGGAGTTTATTTTCACGATCCTGTGCGGGTGCATTGCGTGAGCCAACTGCTCGGATTCATATGACAACGGCATGTAAAAGTCACCTTGATCAAGCGGTCCTCCGCCTCCTTCTCTTCAAGTTGCAGCGTGGCGAGCGAGTAATCAGTATCGAGCTGCGCATGTACCTGCTCCACCTCATCTAGCTTGTTTCTCGTCGTCTCCAACTCACTCTCATACTCGCGCGCGCGTCTCTCCCACTCGCTCGCACGCTGTTGCGCCTGTATGAGGCTTTGCTTCGCAGTGCTCGCATTACGCTCGCTGTTGGCAGCCCGAAGCTCCTGGTCGTGTACCCGTTTCTGGAGAGCCGAATAGTCAGACTCAAGTTGCCACTGCTGATGGCGCGCACGCCGGAGTTCCCTGAGCTCCTCTTCGTCTGCTTGCGGCCTCAAAGTTACAAGGGTTTCAATTTGCTCGGTGACCCGACGGAGATCGTCCCAGTGACTCTGTTGAGCGACAAGAGACTCATGCTCTTGTCGAAGAAGCCCAAGTGATTGCGCCGTGAGTTCTTTCTCGCGTTCCGCCATCTTGACTTTGATTTGCAGCTCGTCCAACTGATGATGCTAGTTCACCTCGTTGTACCAACACCATGATGGGGAGAAATGCGTACCTGAGCCTTGAGCGCTTGCTGTTCGGCAACGGCGTCCTTGTTCTCCTTCTCCAACTCAGCGATGCGCTCTTGGTTCGACTGGGCAACCACATCCGACGTCTTCAATCTTGCCAGACTCTGCGCAAGCGCGTCCTCGAGCTCCGAATTGCGATGCTCCACCGCCGAGAACTCGGAAGTATGGGTGCTTATCGCAGTCTGCAGCTCGTCCACGCGCGTGCTCAGGCCGTCACGGTCATTCTCAACTTCCCTGAGTCGCTCTACCAAGTTGTCCTTCTCGACGCGGACCTGGCCATGCGCTCCACGTGCTTTTGCAACTTGTACCTGGAGTTCATTGTTCGCTGCTTTCAGTTTGCGAATCTCCTCTGCAGCGCACTTGGAAGCATCACGAGAGACTGCAAACTCGGCGTGCGCGTTCTGTAACATGGTCACAGCAGCAGTGAGCGGCTCGGGAAGGGCATTTAGACGCTCGGTGAGGGCTTGGTGGAATGCATTTTGCAGCGCGACAAGATCTTCCTTATGTGCGAGAACCAAACTCTGACCGTTCGCAACGCCTTCGACGGTAGTTTGCAGCAGCTGGAGAGTAGAGAGAATCGCCTCGCTCCCCGAATTTGTTGACGACGTTGACTCGGCTGACATAAGATGGCCAGCTTCGATAGCATGTTTGATGCCCTCGAGCTGAGGAGAAATGCTGGACAAAAGAGTAGCCAGATTGTTGTGTTTTGCAGCGAGATCGTCGTTCTTGACGGAAAGAGAGACCTGAGACGCCACCAACGTGTCCAGTTTGGGCGCAAAATCGTTGATCGATTGTAACCCTTCATGCACCCCCTCAGCGACCTTGTTCGAGATTGAGTCCATATTGAACACTTTGTCGCGGTTGGCAAGACGAGAGTCAAGACGCTCAACGACGAGGTCAGCGACCTGCTCCTTGATCTCGTGTGCGTCAATCGGCGCGATGACGCGACGCACTTCAGAGGTGATCTGGGCAACGACTGCGTTCGTCTCCAGAGATGACGGCGAAGGCAGCAGAGGTATGAGACTCTCCACGATAAGTCCTGCCGTCTCGCGCTTGTCCGCAGCGAGATCGATGAGTTGCTCAATATTCGGTTTGACAGCTTGACTGAGCCTGGCAGTGAGCATGTCGTAATCAACCGACTCCGGATGCAAAGCCATCAGGTGCGGGCCGAGAGCAGTCAAGATCTCCTCGATGAACTCGCTCCTCTCATATTGCTCCGCTAATGGTCGCGAATCAATCTTGCTCGAGAGTTGGCCAAGAGTGTTGAGGATAACCTGTAGATTGCGATGGCTAATCGGGTCGATGATCGGAACGAGTTCTGTATTGTTCGGCGTTGAGGGTGT